>JAODAL010025359.1:0-58779 GCA_025379985.1 Phyllomedusa bahiana
GGGGTTTTAGATCATATTAAAGATATTATTCTGCTCCAGGATCTTTCCTGGTCCAAAGCCCTTAAATCCACGAGGAAGAAACGTTCCCTCTGACAGTCTTCATGGCCAAGATGTCCCTTTACTTCGAAGATGTCAGAGAATCCGCTACCGGGGGAGGCACACATTCTTCTGAGAGAACCGGGTTTTCAGGACCGAGGTTTAAGGAGGAGCATGGAAAGAGTTTTTGATCCAGACGATGGAGGTAAGCGAGTTTGTACGTCCCGGGTTAAGCTGCCGGAGCACCTTAAAGGGGTCCCAGGAAGCGAGGGCCCAACTTTTTAACTGGGAATCTTCAGGCATTTACTTCGAGAAAGCAAACCCTGTCCGCTGGGAGGAATGTCAGAGCAGGCCTTCTCCTCTTGTCTGCCTGAGACTTCATACGAGCTGTGGCCCGAAGTAGGGAACGTCGTGTCTCTTGCCAGAAGGCCTTGATATCCCGAACCTGGTCATCCACAGCGGGCACCTCCGAACCTGTGGGCAGAGGAAGGGGGGGGTGCGGGTGGAGGCCACAGACCAAAAAAAATGGAGAAACGCCAGCTGCATCCGAGTCACGATGGAGTCACGGACCAGGGGAGCAGCTCGGCCCAGTTGTCCTGATGTCCGGATACAAAATGACGCAAGTATTCTCCCAGAATCTGGTTAACTCTCTCCACCTTCCTTTGGGACTGAGGTGGTAGGCCAATGAAAGTCTAACTGACTTGCAAACGGGAACACAGCGCTCGCCAAAACGGGATACGAATTGCACTCCCATCGGAAAAGATTGTAAAGGTAACCCATGTAGACGAAAAATATGCCGGAAGAAGTGACCGGACAATTGTGGAGCAGACGGCAGGCCAGGAAGAGGCACAAAGTGGGACATCTTCGAGAATCGGTCCGTGACCACCCAGATGACTGACTTTCCTGAAGACATAGGTAGGTCCTTGATGAAATCCATGGCTATGTGTGTCCAAGGAATTTCTGGAACGGGCAGCAGCAGTAAGAGACCTGCGGGCCTGTGATGTGGGACCTTGTTTCGTGCACACGTGACACAGGAGAGGGTGAAGTCCTTGACGTCTTGTGCCAGAGTTGGCCACCAGTAGTGCCGAGAGATCAGAGCATAGGACTTCCGTACTCTGGGGTGACCAGCCAACAGGAGCTATCCCCCCCACTCCATGTATCCTTTTCCTGTGCGCCGGGGGGCCACGTTAAGTCTTGCCCATAGGAAACCTTTGGAATCTACGAGAGGCACGTGAACCAACTTTTCGGGAGAAATAATGTGCTGTGACACAGGTTCTTCACCAACAATATCAGAGACATGGGAGAGGGTGTCAGCCTTGACATTTTTCTCAGCAGGCCAAAAGTGAATGCGAAAGTCAAAGCGTGAGAAAAAGAGGGACCACCTGGCTTGGCGAGGGTTAAGACGCTGGGCCTCTGAAGATAACAGGGGATTCTTTGATCCTTAAAATGTCAATTAGATGAGAGCCCCCTCAGCAGATTCGCCATTCCTTCCAGGGAATTTGATGGCAAGAGCTCCCCGATCCCCCAAAGGCATAACCGTCCCGGGGAAAAGGTCTTGAGAAGAAAACCCGCATGTGAGAGTCCTTGCCTTTGGTCTTTTCTGTGTGAGGACCGCCCGCCCCCAGGAAGAGGCATCCACCTCCAAGGAGAAAGGCTTCTCGTGATCTGGCCGGACCAAGACAGGCGCCGAGGAGAAGGCAGTCTTTAGTTCGGTGAATGCCTTTTCAGCCTCCGGAGGCCAACGTCTCGGGTTCGCGTTCTTCCTGGTGAGGGCCACAATGGGAGCCACCAGGGTGGAGAACATGTCGATAATAATTGGCGAACCCCAGGAAGCGCTGTATGCCCAAGGCCGACAGGAAAGGGGGGGCCATTGCAGAACCGCAAGAGTTTTTGCTGGATCCATCTGCAGACCTTTAGCAGACTATAAATCCGAGGAAAGGTAAGCTGGTCTGATGGAAAAAAAACATTTCTCCAGTTTGGCGTCAGAGGTTGTGCGCAGGATGTCCTCCCGAACCTGGCACACACCTGTGTCCGATGGGTCTGGAGTCTGGGAAAAAATCAGGATGTCGTCCACATTCACTATGACGCGGTGTACAATAGATCCCTGAAGGCTACTCCGTAGGGAGGCCTGGCAGGGGCTTGACAGGCAACTGCGGAGAAGTGGTAGTTACCGGGCGTGGTGCCACCAAACGGAGATCCTGGCACTCCGGCCCCCAACGCAGGACCATTCTCCTGTCTTCCATTCGAGTGTAGGGGCTGACGTTGCAGCCAGGGAAGCTCCAATAGGATCGCCGAGGAAGACCGAGGCAATACGTGGAAAGAGATCTTCTCCTTGTGCAGGATCCCTATGCGGAGGGACACCAGCCGGGTAATGAACTGAATGGGATCACTAAGGAGCTCTCCACTGACTGAGGAAATAACCAAAGGCTTTTCTAGGTGGAAGTACAGGGCAGGAGATAACGGGGGGGTAACCAAGAGGCGTGGATAAAATTCCCGGCAGACCCTGAAGTCCATGATGGCCTGCACACGTGGATTGAGAAACCATTGTCTGAATTACCTCCACCGGAAACATCAAACGTGGAGAGGAAGATGTTAGCACTAGGAACGCCTCTCCCCATGGAACCTAGGTGCGAGCGTTCCGAGGCTGCGGACGCATTGGGCAAAAATGTTCGGACTGACACAGTAGAGACAGAATTCTCCAAGTGTGCGGACAGCTTCTGCACCGACAGTGGTCCCACTCCACCTGCATGGTATACTCACTAGAATATGGTGAAGCGGCTGCAGCGACCTTTGGAACACTGTACCAACAAGGTAGTCGCGTGGGTGCGTAGAATCTCGTTCTTGACGGAGCACCTCCTGACTTTCAGCGAATGCTCACGTCTATGGCGGGAGGCCAGGATTATTAATTCACCCAATGAAGAAGGGAGGTCTCATGTAACGAGAGCGTCCTTGACCCTACTGGACAGGCCCATCTTGAAGGTGGTCGCCAAAGAGCGGCATCATTCCAGGAAAGTTCCCGAAGCCATGGCCGGACTGTACCGCATAATCGCCCACGAGGGAGTCACCCTGGCGTATATTGTAAGAATGTGCCGTCTCGGCTTGATGATACATGAAGCTGCTCTTCAAAGATGTTGCGGAACTCCTGGAAGGCGCCTGTAGTCCGCAGTTCACCGGGTCATTCCGGTCCAGATTGGGTGTCGCCGCAACCAGAGCCCTTTCCAGATAGCAGACTCACACGAATACGACCTTAGACCTCTCATAGAAAACTGATCGGCCATCAGTTCCACATGCATCGAACACTGGTTAATTAAAACCCCAGCATAGCTTTCCGGGACCCCTTCGAAATTGGTGGTAGAGGCAACCGCAGCATAGGCCCCACGTTCCAATGAACATGCTTGTGTAGAAGGTACCACCAGCGGAAGTTGCGACTGTCAGTTGGTACGCCAGGAGTTGCCCGCATCAAGGCATAAAGCTGGCCAATTGCTGTGCTCTGTAGAGCGATCAGTTGTATTGCCTGCGACAACGGTTGTAAGGTCGGCAATGCTCGGCAGGGGCACCTTGGCGGGATCCATGGCTGGATCTTACTGTAACGGCCGGAATAGTGGATCCTCTGGACCACCGCAGGCGATGGTAAAAACCACGGCAGGGAGCGGAGTCTAAGTAGGTCCTTGTTTTCTCAATAGCCCGCCGCAAAGTGGGATGGACTTGCTGCGACGGGAGTCTACCAGGTCGCTACCCCCGACGTGGCTTGCTTGCGGTGGCAGCCGAGGTGTTGCATGGTACAGAATCGTGAGGCGTAGACATAGTCGGAGACAGGCGGCAAGGTCAGGGCAGGCGGCAAATGTTCAGAGTCGAGAAACGTAGGCGGAGGTCAGGAACACGGCAGAGACAAGAATAATGATGACGCTTTCTCTATGGCATGAGGCAACCAAATTCCAGCAGGGAAGTGACTTGGATCCATAAACATATGGGTCAGCGCCCATCAATTAACCAATTACCTGATGCTTTCCCTTTAAATTTACCAATGAACGGCATGTCGCGCTAGGTGGCGCGCAGTGCATTCCGTGGCTCCAGGGAGAGAGAAGAAGGACCAGGAGCGCGGTCAGGTTAGTGGATGGGGCAGGTGCGCCCACGGCCAGCGGTGCCACCCGTCCCCGCCGGTCGCCCGGAGAGAGGGACATGGGAGTGCCCGCCACCCATGGACTAGGACGCGGCGCCACCCGTTCCAGTTTCTAGGGACCTACAGATGAGAGGTGCCATCATGATATCACCAAGAGAAGAGGCAGAGAGAATCGTTGCTGCTTTATAGTAGTGGGCTCAGGTTGTCTAGCCATGGGAAGAAACAGCTTGCGAGGCACTTTGTAGGATGCCACCAAAGTGGCATGTTCAGCACTTGTTTTCAGCCCTCAGAGTAATCAGTCTGTGAAAGGGGTTAAGCTGGAGGGGAGTCAAGAAGTTTGTGTTACACAGCAACCCGAGGAAGAATTAAGGTCTTAAGCATAGCAAAACACTTTCTGCCATGTGTTATGTACCGTAGTGTGGTTGGTTTAGTCCTGTAGTGAAGTGGATTGAATTGTAGTGGGGAAAAGGTTGGTTCAGGAAGCACCTTAAAACAACCAAAATCTGGTCCATGTCCGACTAAAACTGACCTGCCTAAAGGTGGAAATTATTTGCTTACAGGTTTGTTGCAGTTGCATTCTGGAATATTTAAATGTTCTGCACCATTTGGAAGTGCCCGGCAACCATCAAGCATATACCATCACCTAGAGTGTACTGCAACCAGCAAGCTTATTGTTGTATTTATGTTAATTGTAACTAAGCATACTGTGCTACTGTTGTGTTAAGAGAATAATAGAAGAGACTTTAAATTTAATCAATTTATTCTTTATCACTATTTCATGAGTATTTTTAATTTACCTTAGGTTACCATTATCTTGTTCTTGTTGCTTATTGTCAGAGCTTGCCACAGACATAAATAAATAAACATAATAAGTACATTAAAGGGATTGTCTTGCCATGAAATAATTTTTGGGATTAAAGCTGGCTCATCTTTGCCCTACGTCCAGCATCAGACATCTGCAGCCTTCCTCTTACTTTCCTTGTACTACTTCTCTGTGTAAGGCTCCATAGTATAGTCCGTACGAGTAAGAATATCTCTTTGTTAAAGGCTCTCTGCTCTGTAAGTAGAGGGAAGTTTCCTTTTATAACATTTTAAAAAGGGTTTTCCTACTCCAAACATTAGCTTTCAACATAAAGGGACAGTTAAATGAAGACTTTTTCTAAATACATTGCTCAATGAATTAGTCATGAGATAAGAGTGTTTTTTATGTGCCTGAAGTGCACAGTTGCAATGGTTACCTGCATATCAGACAGATGTCTATTATCAGATTAGTTGAGAGCAGGGACGTCTGTTACCTGAATAGTTCAGAGAAGAGAGCAGGGAGTGACGTCATCCCACTGATGGACAGAGATGGAATCAAACTATTTATATCTAACAAGATTCACTTCACTAAACAAAAGGTAGATGTGCTGTGAAGACTGAAAATCATGGCTTTATCTGTAATCTTGTTAGAGAGAACAATCTCCTACTATGTCAGAGTAACTACTCCCTAGAAGTTGAATATACTAATCACAGGTGGAAACAGAGTAAGTGCAAAACTGCTAAAACAGTGTAAAAGTGTGGTGAGAAAACCCTTCTAAGCCATAATAGGGCATATGGAAAGGAGATATGTTTGTAAAGTAGCCCTTTTAAGTATTATTGTTGTGTCTATGGGACTGAACTGATTTACTGTCATTCCTGATTTCCAGCCACTACAACCACTGTAGGGATTGCAAAGTCCCTTTTTCTGAAATTGAACTTGGAATAAGTAAATGTTAAAACTCTTTTACTTCTCTTTTGTATCCATTCCAAAATGTCAAGTACTGTAGGATCACTAAAACATTACCAAGTCACTGTACGGCACTGATTTTGTGCACTGGAAAGAAAGATGTGATAGGCATCTGGCCAAGAATACTTTCTGGAAAGAAAATGGGTAGATAGAGTCTTAACCAGGATAATATGCCTATATAATTATGAGGTCAACCCTACTCAATATACACCACTGCTTACCATACCATATTCCAAAACTTAGCCCGCTAGATGGATCGGGTAACACAGTACATTTCTTTTTAAACTGGCCCCTTCAAGTTCAGTATTTCTGCTATCTAATAATGCACTGGCAATATCTTTCCCCAGAACAGTCATGTTCAGTACAAGTTTTAAAGAAAAATTTTGCTTAAGAGTCTCTGTGACCCAAGTGGGTTTTATAGAAGTGTTATGTGATAAATCTTATCTGTAGCTCTGATTATTTTTTGGCAGCTTCTGAATTAACTGTTTTGGACCATTTCTAGTACTTATATAATGAAAGCTGCTTTGAACTTTTGTAAAATAATACTATATAATACTAAATACTAATATACTAAATAATAATATATAACAATAAATAATACGGACTTTCAGTTCACATTTTTTGTGTACATTTCACCTTTTCACTTTTGTGGTTTCATATTTTTGTCATTGTGACTTTAATTCTGTGTTGGTTATTACGCTCCTTATGTTTACGACTTTTTAGGAAATGAACATAAAACAAATGGAACCCAAATTTAATTTTAGCTGCCTTAATATTTTATATTTTCAATATTTAATTTGATAATTAGATAAAAAGCAGTCAATTTAGCTGATTACACAGCAATTATACCCCCTGCTACTAGCAGCAGATAGGAGTTTAAATCAAATTACTTTCTAATTAAACACATAGGAACTCTCTAATTTACACTTGTAAGCGTTTTAATTTTTTGGGAAACTTGGGGCATTTATTTTTATAATCTCATACGTCAGTGCACAGTTTTTACCATTAAGATCCAACTACTCCGCCCATTTTAGTATTTAGGGCATATAATAAAAATAAAAGTTTTAGAAGGTTACTATCAATTAATCAGTAGCAAAAAAATATAGGTCCCTACTTATTTGATGTTCATTTATGCCCCTCACCAATCTATCTTAACTACTGTATATACTTTGGAGGGCCAAATATCAATAAAAAGTAACTTTTATTAATAAACAGTTAAAAAGTGTAGATACATCTATAACAGTAAAATACACAAATAAGAAACCAGAATCATTGTCATGAGTTGCGCCGCAGCCCGCAGTTCGCGCTGCAGGCGCACTCGGTCCCTTGGGTTCCTCCTTGCACTGCACTCATTCACTTGGGCGCAGTTACTTACCCGTCCACGCTCCTGCTTCCCCGCGCCTGTATGCCGGCGGGTGCACGCGGCCCCGCTCCTTAGGGCGCTCGCGCGCCGGCTCTCCCAGATTTAAAGGGCCAGAGTGCCGGTAATTGGCTATTGCCGGCCGCTGACCCTATATAATGATCCACCATCCGGAAGCACTTTGCCGAATCCATAGTGCCCCTACCCTATGCGAGGAAGCCCTTTCTGCATTCCGGTTGCCGTTTCCTTGTACCAGTCCCTACGGCTTACGTTCTTCGACCACGATCCTTCGCTGTCTGCCCTGATCTTCTGGCCTGTTCCTGACTAAGAGTTTGCCTGCCGATTTTGTCCTGCGTTGCACCTCGGTTACCACCGCAAGCAAGTCACATCGGGGATAGCGACTTGGTGGAATCCCGCCGCGGTGGTCTCTGGTGAAAGCCGGGACCCACTTAGACCCCGCTCCCTGGTGTGGCATGTACCATCGCTTGCGGTGGCCCAGCGGATCCACTACCTTGGTCCGTTACAGTTGGATTCGGCCATGGATCCCGCCATGGTGCCATTAGCCAATGTGGAGGACCTTATGTCTATCATGGCTCTGCAGTCCCAGCAACTGGCGCAACAGGCGCAGCAATTAGACCAGTTGACCGCCTTGCCTTATTGCCTCTCAGCAACGGCCCCAGTCACCTTCCGTGGTTCCTCCTACGCAAGCCACTTCGTCTGCCTTCGTGGGACCCAACCTCCATCTGTCGCTACCTACTAAGTTTGACGGAGATCCGAAACTCTGCTGGGGATTTGTTACACAGTGCTCCATGCATGTGGAACTGATGGCAGACCAGTTTCCATCCGAGCGGTCAAAGGTAGCATTTGTAGTCAGTTTTTTCTCCGGGAAGGCCCTGGCCTGGGCCACACCCCTCTGGGACAGAGGCGACCCTGTGACAGCTGATCTGCAGACCTCTTTTAAGGAGTTTCGTTGTGTGTTTGAGGAGCCAGCAGGCGCATCCTCTGCGGAAACCGCACTTCTGAACTTGCGCCAAGGGGATTCTACGGTAGGGGACTACGCCATCCAGTGCCGCACGATGCCCTCTGAGCTGAATTGGAATGAAGCGGCCTTGTGTGCTACCTTCAAGAAGGGTCTCTCCGGCAGGGTCAAGGATGCACTGGCTGCAAGAGACCTACCGACGTCCTTATGTGAGCTGATCCATTTGGCCACTCGCATCGACGTGCGCTTTTCCGAGAGACAAGAGGAGCTCCGTCAGGAACGTGGCTCGGTTCGGCCTCGGCGATTCCCTCACCTGGCTCCAGTGTTCCAGAAGCCTTCTCTGCCACTTTCACAGCACTCCGGTGAAGAACCTATGCAAATTGACCGCGTCCAGCTTACAGAACAAGAGCGGTCCCGACGTCGCGCTGAGAACCTGTGCCTGTACTGTGCGAGTCCGGAGCATTTCCTGAGGGACTATCCCCAGCGCCCCCATCCGGGATATGCGCACACCTAGGTTACGTGGGAGAGGCGTCCCTAGGTGTGAACAGTTCCTCTCCTCGTTTGACCATGCCGGTGCGGGTCGTGTCAAGGTACCGTAGCTCAAGTTCAAGTCCCTGCATTCCTTGATTATGGGTCAGCCGGGAACTTCATGGACGCTGCTCTAGTGTCGAAACTCCCTCCCGGTGGTCCGCCTCGAGAAGCCTTTAGTCATCTCATCCGTGAATAGAGAGATCCTGCGTGACTCCATTCGATTCCGCACAGAGCAAGTGTCTATGCACGTTGGGGCGCTCCACGGAGAGAAGATCGCATTCTATGTGCTGCCCCGCTCCTCTTCAGCAATCCTGTTGGGGCTACCGTGGCTGCAGCGCCATGCCCCTATGCTGGACTGGGAAACAGGTGAAGTAATGAGTTGAGGAAAAGATTGCCGAACTTGTTGTCTTGTGGCACCTCGCCCGGTGCTCCCCGCTTCTCCACCGACGCCCTCTAAACCCCTGCGGGGTCTGCCTCCGGAATACCAAGATATTGTGGACGTGTTTTCCAAAAAGCAGGCGGAGACCTTGCCTCCTCATCATCCCTACGACTGTCCCATTGACCTGTTGCCTGGCACGTGTCCTGCCCGAGGCAAGGTTTATCCGCAGTCTGTTCCTGAGACCAAAGCCATGTTGGCCTATATACAAGAGAATCTCAAGAAGGGCTTTATCCGCAAGTCCACGTCTCCTGCTGGTGCTGGATTCTTCTTCATGGAGAAAAAAGATGGCTCTCTATGTCCCTGCATTGACTATCGCCGACTGAATAAAATAACCATGAACAACCATTACCCATTACCTCTGATCACGGAGCTCTTCGACCGGCTTCGTGGGGCCAGGATTTTCTCCAAATTGGATTTACGTGGAGCCTATAATCTCATCCGCATTCGGCAGGGCGACGAGTGGAAGACGACATTAAACACACGTGATGGACATTTCGAGTATTTGTTTATGCCATTCGGATTGTGCAATGCCCCGGCAGTCTTTCAGGAATTTTTGAATGGCATCTTTCGTGACCTCCTTTATTCCTGCGTTGTAGTATACCTGGACGATATTCTGGTCTTCTCGCCTGACCTAAAGACCCACCGTCTCCATGTGCGCCAGGATCTTAGATGCCTCAGAGAGAACCACCTATATGCCAAGTTGGAGAAGTGCCAATTTCATCGGTCCAGCTTGCCCTTCCTCGGGTACATAATCTCTGACAAGGGACTTCAAATGGACCTGGTCAAGCTGTCTGCCATCCTGCAGTGGCCCCGCCCTCTCGGGCTACGAGCCATTGAACGCTTTTTGGGGTTCGCCAACTACTACTGCCACTTCATCCCACACTTCTCCATGGTGGTAGCCCCAATTGTGACTCTTACTAAGAAGTCGGGCAATCCTAAGCTTTGGCCACAGGTGGCTGAAGACACGTTTTCCCTATCCTGTCCCGTCCGGACATTGAGAAGCCTTTTTTCCTGGAGGTACATGCCTCTTCCATGGGTGCAAGGGTGGTGCTCACTCAGTGAAATCCTAAGGGCAAGACCATCACTTGTGGTTTCTTTTCAAAAAATGTTTCTCTACAGCCGAGAAGAATTACACGATTGGAGACCGTGAGCTGCTGGCTATTAAGTTAGCCTTAGAGGAATGGTGCCACTACCTTGGTCCGTTACAGTCATGCATACTTAGAGGCATAACAGATACAATTAGCATGGAGCTAGAATGTACGGTTCACAGCTCACAGAGACAGCTCTGGTATGCTGCCTCACCAATCTATGATATAAAGACTATTACCAAATACTTTGCTGCTGTGATTTTGTTTCTCTTCAGAGTTAGGAGCAGATCTTATCTCCTGATTTTGCACATAAGTTTCCCTAGTTTCCAATCACCTCTCTCCGCTCTTTCAGGCTGCCTGAGTGGTCGAGCTGGTGATGTCATTCCCTGCTGGGTTGCTTATCTTGAAAGGCAGGAGCTTAGTGACAAGCTTTAACCCTTTAGCTCTGTAGCTTTCTGCACTACTGTTTACAACTGTACAAAACTTCATCACTAATGTCACTCTGTCAGGGTCAGATAGGAATGGCAGAGCTGATATGCCAATCACTCCTAGAGAACCCCCCACAGGCTTAGTAGGAAGTGTCAGTCTGAAGCTGCCTGTGGCTCTGTTAAACATCATGGTGAGACAACCCCTTTACAAGAGTGGAGCCCATAGTTCTTGCACACAGGTCCTCTGCTCTCAGTGTCTGCCCCTGAACCTAGTACTGTGTATGTGAGGACGTGCAGCATTACGGGGCTGCATGTAGGGTGCTACATGTTTTCTAGGGTAGGGACTGACTCTTAGATGGGACCACCTCTTTGACAAGAGTGACAATATGGCAGGCTACTGAAAGACTGCAAGCTGCTTGTGATGAAGTTGTGGTGGACAAAGAGTGACAGTAGTACGTGAAGTGGATCCTTCTTGGGTAACAAGTGACAAGTAGTAAAAAAGAGAGATAGCAAATGAGCTAAATGCTGCAATCTCCAGCTTGTTCAACCATCGTTAGCTAAGTGAGCTTATGTAAGGTGTGTGCTGGTGGAGGAGAATGAGCTGCAGTTCCCAAGTGTCAGCAGGCAGATACACCACGGTACCCAATGTACGTTAATGCCTGGCCTACTGGTGTATGAATACTGGGAGGTGAAGTGGAGAGGTGCAGAAGGAACCACAGAGATTCTCAGCTTGTAAATACCACACTTTGCTTCCTAATTACAATTGATCCTCTGGCAATTCCTTTGTTTCCATCTCTCATCATCTTTATTTTTATTGTAGATTCCAATCTTCAGGGTAGCGGTCATGCCTGAGGACCATTGTGTGTACCTTGGTATGCTCCCTGGGGCTATCAAGCCAGGCCTCCTTTTTCTATATTTATCTTCCTCTCTCTCTCAGGACAATTCCTCAGTCTTTCTCTCTCTATTTTCTCTTCCATCAGTCTGTTCCTGCTCCTCTTGTCTCATTCTCCCCTGTGAGTTCTCAGGCTGATGGTCTGCCTCTGGGCCTGCTCCACCTCACTGCTGGCAAGTGAGTGGATGATCCCCTGATGCTGGAGTATAGTAACAGTATTCTTTAGCTCACAACTCAACTAATTACTTAACATAGCAGGTTTCCTATTATAAGGACCTTCAACCCCTCCCATCTTCTCCATTATGATTCAGTGCAGGCCTTCCCCACTCTGTGGTGCTTAAAGCACCCCTGTCACTAATAAAGATGCTTAGTTATCTTTAGCTCCTTATATAAACTATACATATAAACTATATATATATAAACTATATTATATATTATATATTTCTACATGAGAACCACAAGCATGTGTTTATGTAGTAAATGTCTCTTTCATCCTGACTGCTCTAAGTATGCCTGATACATTCACTATAGTATATGTTTGCTGCTTTGTGCATGTATGCCAATATTCTGCTTCTTTTCACACCTACATATTGTAAGATTTCCCTTATGTGATGTTGGACCATAGGTGATGTTGGTCAGAGAGCGCCACAGAGCAGTAAGTTAACCATCAAATTCGTAAGAAAACCCTATCCCTAACCCCGATTCTGAGTTAGGGATACAGTTATGATTCAGATTAAAAGTAAAAAAAGTTGGGTCTGATATATCTCAAATACAAATTTTCTTATAACTTCGGTTGAACCAGTGTTCATCTAAACATAGACAGGTTCGAGTAAGCATCAGATTTGGTAGCCATTGGTTACTAATAATTTTTAAGCTTTTGTTAAAGAGGTTTTCTCACCACAGTGATTAGCTTTTAATAAAAGACTATTACTAAATACATTTCTTTGTTGTTTTTGCTTTGGTCTTTAGATAAAGAAGATAAAGAAGATTTTATCTCCTCAATGAGCACACAAGTTTCTCTGGTTACCGGCTAATTCTCCCCATCTCTCTCTGCTCTCTCTTATCTCTTATTGCTCCAAGCTGGTCAATCAGTTCGTCCATGGTGAGTCACTTCCTGCTGAGTCATATATCTAGTAATGGACTTTGGTTGCTTAACTAAATTCGAAGCTTTCACTCTTTAGAGCTATGTAACCTTGTATAGTACACTTTATAAATGTCCTTCTGTCAAATCACAGCTTTCAGGAACAGCAAGGAATAACAGAGCTGATATGTCTATCACTGCTATAGACCCACCCACAGCCTGACCAGGAAGTGGGAGTCTAAAGCTGGCTGTGGTTCTGTGAAACTGCATAGTGAGAAAACTCCTTTAAGACCACAGTAACCATTCACCAGTCTATAGAAATGCTGATGTTTACTAAGGATGTATCTCCAATACTTCATCTCATAGGATTTTTATTTAGAGGAAGGATGATAATTGTTAGTTTTTTTCATAAGGTGAAGTTCCTGCGCCCCAATACCACATTTGTAATAGAGTCTCCCCCCAATAAAATACTGGTGTCATCTTATCTAGTCAAGGGGTGCATGGATTCTCTCAGAAAAAAGGGAGAAGGTGGGACTGCTACCTCTGAACACCCTTTAGCTATATACCTGCAGTCAGAGGAATATGGGTTAAGTACTAAGTTTTCTAATATAAGGGACTGGCTTTTATTTTGCCTTCCTGCCAGAGTGTTCCTTTAAATGATATATCTGTATTAAAACTTTAGAGCCCCTTTAATGGGTTTGACATTCATTCTTCACAGATGTAAATGTCAGTTTTGGAATTTTGTCGTCCTTTAGCTCTCCATAACCAGCAGTGGTATCTATACTCTGGTAACTGCTGAGGATTAATGTTTTATGAGTGAATCACATCTTGCAAATAATGCACTGCTATTAATGATTAATAATTCACAGAACACTGGAGGTGATTATTAGAAGACAGGCAGAACAAAGTCATGACGTATTAAAATTTGTGCAGGCCACTGAAGTGTTAATCCCACGTTTTATTTTAGCAGAAATCAAACATAAAAGTGTTTTATGACATTCATTAGTATAAGGGCTTCTTGAGCTCACACTTTGCATATAATCCACCAGGGGAGAGTATGGTTTAGATGGATTAGCATTATTGTTCATGCACTTGCATGGCTGATTCATTCCCTTCTTGAAAAAAAAAAGAGACAACGTTCATAATCAGATTAAGCTTTGCCATTTATTAACATTAGAAACCACAAATGAATTTGGCTGAGTTAGAAGTGGATACAGATCTGTTCACAAAATATTCTCTGGTCAAAAGATTGACTTCCTGTTAACAACAATGAGACATGTTATAAGAATTTAACAGGTTTCTAGACAATGGGATAAAACCATCTACCATAGCTGGAATTCAATTTGTGTGTTTGTCAAGGTACCAATATCAACCCACCTACCAACATAATGAAATATGGACTGCAAAAAAAAACAACCCATAAGTATTATATCTGTGATTGTTCCAGATAAAGCATTCAGCGAAACGTGCAATGTGTTGTAGGTGATCTATCCTGCATCTCTTGTTGCTTTTATATATTTATATCTCCTATATATATTGGATTAACTTATTTATGTTTATGTGGGAAGTTTTGAGCGCTTTGCATAGGCCTATGTTATTCCTGAATGTTCCTTATTAGGTACCTTGTGGTATTTCCATGTACATACCATATGGGTACATACCATATGGGTGCTAATATGTGCCATATGTATTTTATCATTTGTTTTATTTTTATTTTCATGGGATTTAATATTATTATAATTTTCTCCTGTTTTTAATATTGCCTCTTGTATTGAAATAAACACTACTAAATGCAATTTTTATGTGCAGTTGACTTTGTCGGATTATTACTAACATAGGACATGTTTGATCATATAACATGAGTACTTAAATGTTTTCTGGAGAGCACAGAAAGAAGTTCTAAAACACTATCATGTGGCACTGATGTGGCATAAGTGGCTTACAAGATGACAGAGATAAATAGACCAACCACTTTTTTCATACACCTGCCAATGGTAACATCCTACTGCTTTGACTAATCAGTATATAGAACAAGGCAAAGCCTTGATCGTAATGATCATTCATAATATACTGTACTAGCAACCATGGGAACTTTGGAACAATGCTAAACAGTTGCAGCTAATGCTCTATCATGATATACATAATAGCTAAGTCACATTATTATGAAAAACACTGAAACAAGGCCTTACTCACAGCTCAAAGGCTGGACTAAAACTGAACCCAGCAAAGCGGCAACACCAGCCCTATACTATTTTGGAAAAATAAACAGGTGCAACTGATTGCTGAGCAGTAGCTCACACAACCCAACACTAGGGGAACAACTAGACTGCACATTAAATTGACAACTATTCACACAGTGTGCAGAAAAGCCACAGTACATTACATTGAGAGGCTGCACAAATGCAAAAATACTGTTAAGACAACCACTTACACACCTTTAATATGAGGGGGATGGTTGCTGGTATTATAATTGCATATTGATAAAACGATAAACGGGTGCTAAATGAAAGGGGGGTTAAACCCGGGAAAAAAACCATTACCCCAAATTATTTTCTTTAAAAACAGGGCCCCCCGCAAAACCCAAAACGGGGGCCCCCCCCCCCCCCCCCCCCCCCCCCCCCCCCCCCCCCCCCCCCCCCCCCCCCCCCCCCCCCCCCCCCCCCCCCCCCCCCCCCCCCCCCCCCTAACGGGTGCTAGTTCAACGTGTGGCATAACATGCATCACAGCCCTACCCATTACATTCGATTGAGCAGGCTGCCCAGCAATTTTGGGGTGTCCAACACAAAATATAGACATCCTCTGCTCCCCAGTACTTTTGGGCAAAAAAATTCATATACTGGAAAAATATCAAATATGAGGTATTAGTTAATACAGTAGCCACTATATGCAAGCCTGCAAGTCCCATCAAGACTCCTCATTTCTTGCACGTCCCTACACTCACAATTTACAGAAAAAATGGGACATTAATTTCTAAAAAAACACTGAGGCCATAATCACAGCTCAAAGCTGGACTAAAACTGAACCCAGCAAAGAGGCAACACCAGCCCCTATGCTATTTAGGAAAGATAAACAGGTGCAGCTGATTGCTGAGCAGTAGCTCACCCCCCCCCCCCCCACACTACTCAGCAATCAGCTGCACCTGTTTATTTTTCCTAAATAGCATAGGGGCTGGTGTTGCCTCTTTGCTGGGCTCAGTTTTAGTCCAGCCTTTAAGCTGTGAGTATGGCCTTGTTTCATTATTTTTTGAGAAATTAATGTCCCATTTTTTCTGTAAGTCACATTATTATGACCACTTCCTACTTACAATGTTGGCAGCGATTAACTTGTGGAGAAAATCATGTGTCATGAGTATATATGGTGTGCAAAAGGCTGTCTACACATATATGGCTTGTTGCTGTCATGGATAAAAGAAAAAATAATCAGGAATTGCAAAAAGAGATGATTACTAGCTTTGGGGCCAATGGAGGCAGTATTTCTTAAACTGCACAGTTTGTGAACTGTTCATGTGTGGCTATGGTGAAGATCTATTGTGAGTGGAGTGGTACCACTGTAAATAAGTGACGTGAAAACTGTGGAGCATCATGTGCCATTGATACACAAGGTGAACATTGGCTACAAAGGTGCCCAAGGGTGAACCAACATGCTACAGTACAGCAGCTCACCCCCAAAATGAACCAGGGGCTACCAGGTGTTTGTCTAAAACAACAACTCAGTGAATATTCCTGTGCATGGGGCTCTGAAGCAGACAGATGCACACTGCATCTCTGCTAATGAAGTTGCACTGGCAGAAAAGGGTTCAATTTTCACGGCAGTATCTAAATTGGATTTTCACTGATTGGCCAGGAGGTGCCTTCTTTGATGAGTTATGTTCAATGCATCATCGAATAGGTGGACATTGGTATGTCAGATGAGAAACATCAGAGATTGAACACCTTGTAACAATCACTGGAAGAATACAAGCTGTTGGTGTTAGTTTTATGCTCTGGGAAATATTTTTGTTTCATTCTCTGGGCCCATTCATTCATATGGTAAGCAATTTAGGTATGAATCCATCCTTGCTGATCACATATACCCATACTTGCTGATTGTTTTCCCTGGGCCAGATGGCATTTTTCAGCAAGACAATGCAACATGTCACCATCATGTGCCATGTATCCGACATTGGCTGGAAAAGCATGACCAAGTAATACCTTGATCCTAAAACGCTCTAGACTTGAATCCAATTGAGCATCTGTAGGATTACCATGATCCTCATGTATGCTCTATGGATCCTCCCCTATGCACCCTCCAGTAGCTGTGGGATGCAGTCAGCATGGCTCCGGACACCTGTGACAACCTACCAGGAACTTATTGGGTCAATCTCAGCCCCTATAGCGGATGTTCGTACTACATGCGGCAACTACTCTTTATATTAGCTATTGGTCATAATAATATGACTTAATTGTGTATTTAAAATACACACAGTATGCTCCAACAGTCCATGGACTACAATTAAGATATTATACCGAAACGTGTCAGAACCACCGTAACTAGCGTTCCATGGATTTTATATTTTTGGAATAAAAGTGACGTTTTATGCTGTTATACTCATTTCTTTCCATGAAATCATTTGATTGGATGCTGGAGCACACTGTGTATTTTGCATTTGGGTTGTGGAACTTCCAATCACTCATATGGAAGGAAGTTTGAGAATACTGTCTGGAGGTGGGTGAGTTGACTTATACAATTTATACAACTTTTCAACTGTGTACCGATGTGGAAAAAATACCTCCAGGTAGTAAGTTACTTTAAATGACTAAAAAATAAATAAAATATTCCTCACAGCCATGTAATTGCATTTTTTATAATTATTATGAACCATAGGGTGGGTCCCCTTGGTTGCTAATGGATTTGGCATAGTAAAGGTCACAGGTTTGCAGAGTAAATAGTTACTTCTATCTTCAACTTCTGGCAGAAGTTACAATCTTTGCTGCAGTGAATCCAACCCCTTCCTGTCACATGGTCATAATTTTATGGCTCTTCATTTTTTTCCCCTGCCTTCCAAGAGCCATAACTTTTTATTTTTCCATTTATATTGCTTTTTTCAGGACACAAAGGACTTTTTAATGGTGCCATTAACCCTACAATAGAATTCTAGGTGGGATTAAATTTAGAAAAAAAAAAAAAAAAGAAGGTACTTGTGCCATTTTTGAGGATGTTTTTTTCTATGTTGTTCACTCTTCAGTATAAATTATGTGTTACTATTTTTTATATGTTAAAACTTCTTTCTATATATACAAGCAGTCTCCCTAGGGTATTGTCAGGGACGGTCAGGGACGCACACAAAGACACGGACAAGTGAGGCCCTGACACTGGTCCCAGCCTCTGTCCCTGCCTTTTTGGGGGGCCCGACTCCTTAATAGGCCGGCCCCCAACCAGAAGACTGATGGCTGCACTGGTATAGGTGCGACACAGACAGACACAACAGACAAAGAACAAAAAACGTAGTCGGCGGTCCAGGGGCGGCAACAAATACGGGCAGCAAGGTACAGAATCATGAGACAAAGGGAATATCCCGGGGCGGTCCAAAGTCAGCAACGATACGGGCAGCGCGGTACAGAATCGTGAGCCAAGAGAATAACCGGGTGAAAGCAAAAGGTCAGGAGACACAGAAGACACAGAAAAGAAGAACAGGCGAACTATAAGGCAATGAACCAAATAGCAGGCAAGGCAGGAAGGAAGCTGAGAACTTATATAGGAACAGATGAAAGTTAGAACTGGGCAATAGCAGAAGAAAAACAAAAGACCAGATTGGAGAAGAAGGCTGTCACTCAAGAAGGAGCAAATTAACCCAGAGTGTGCTGGAAGATTTCCTGGTATGGCGTTGGCCAGAAATTTCAATTAGCAACCAGCACAGAGTAAACCCAGTTCACACTAAAGAAGTAACGCGGTATTGGGTCAAAACACGTTTTTACATCGTATGGCCGTGGCCGGGAACCAGAGCCAAAAGCCGGGGGTGTTTCAGGCACAATCATGACAGGTATATGACCAGTAGGGGGCTTCATTGTTTGAACACCCTTCTGCATTATATAAATAATGAGGAAGGGTGTATCAAGATAGCGGTTTTAATACTTACTAATAATAATGCTAATAGAAATAATAGAAATGCTAACATGGCAGCTATGGAAGCCTTTATTAGGCTTGTAGCTGAAATGGAAACCTCTCAGCAGGACTGGGGCGATGGGAGGTGGTCAGGGGTTAGGAGTTTAACCAACAGCAAGCAGAATATGAGTGATCTGTGTCCCTGCTAATAAAGGTCACTGGGTTATTATCATCCAGCATAGTCCATATACACTATGGTCAAATTAAGTTAGCCTTATTAATAGACAATGTATGCAAATAAAACTGTCAGGAGTTCCACAAGTATACGTTACCAGGTGCATATGTTAACGTACCAAAAAAAAAAAAAATGTACACATAGGCTGTATGGACAAAACATTGAACTTTACTTCATTTTTATAAATTGGTGCATAAAAGACATAGTTCTATGACGAACACCTTAGGCAATGAAAAACATATGAAAACGTGGCAGTTAACGAAACCAAACCAGGGGTGGATCTACCGCCATTGCAGTTGCTACAGGACCCACCAGCATACCATGCCTCCAAAAAATGGTCCTGGGTGTTCCAGTGATTCAGGGATCTTCTGGTAGGCGTGTTTATTTAACTGTTTTAACATTTTTAGGGTAAACAGTTAAATAAACAGTTAAAGCCCTTTGCGAAGTAGAAAGCCGCTGGCTTCCTAACTTTCCAATGAGCCTGAGGCAAGCAGCGTGATGATGTCATATAATCACGCATGCTCCACTGGGCTATACAGGAGCCTGCATACTTGGTGCCCTATCTGCCCACCTACCTGCTTACATGAGGCCTTACATACTTACCAACTTACCTGGGGCCTCGCCTATCCTACCTACCTTGGGTCTTGACAACTTATCTCAAGCCTTTTATATCTACTTACCTGGAGCCTTGCCTATTTTCCTAGCTGGGGCCTAATCTACTGTTGGCACGACATACCTACTAGGGTCTCACCACATAATGAGTAGCTAGCTACCTAGATACCGAATTTAGGGGGTGAGGCTACCTATCTAATAGCATGGGTTTGGTTAACTAATTTGTCTAATTTGCGTCTACCTATCTACGAGGGTGGTCTACCTATCTGCAGGGCCAAATTTAGAGTTCATGATGTCTTAGGCACTTTAAATATCTGTCAGCCAAATGCTTATTAGTGTTTCCGTATTCTACAGGTTTCTCCTCTGGAAATTATCCACTTCTGATGGTTACCCAGCTCTTCACAGTACCCCCAGTGCATTGGGTGCTACAGTAATAGTGAGAGGATATTAGTGTCAGCCTTGGAGTGACAAAAAACACAGCTGGCTGACACCAAACCCCAGCGCTAGTAATGTAGAGGCGCCTGTCATATACAGTACTTCCATTATTAACACTGGAATAAAATTATGAACACAAAAGCACTTATTTTAATAAACACTCCCCGACAACATCCTTCATAAACCATTTTATTAAAGAAATGGATTCACCACTGGTCCGACCCAATCCAATGATTCCATTATAGTCGAATGGGAAAATCTATTGAAAGAACAGAAACAATTCAAAAAACATGACCGTACTAAATTCCATTCCCTGCATCTCCTGAAGATCATGCCTGTGGCTGATCTTCAGGGGTGCAGAAGACAGAATTCAGACCGTTCCATATGATTCTGATAGGTACGGCCATAGCTTTAGCGCCATCTCCAGGAGCTTAGTTCTATATCCCCCACCCCTCATCACTTATGCGCCCCTTTCCACTAACATTGTGTTATGTGGCCTAATGCCAACACAAAATACAACCCCTACCTATCACCCCATAACCTCACCCCCAACTCCACCTATTACCCCATGGGGAGTTTATACAGAAGTGAGGAACAGGTAAGGAGGTACTAGAAAAGTGAGATTCTAAGATATTTGTGTGCAAATTCTAAGAAGAGTCGTGGCTGGGAGAAGCCCTCATGGTGGTTTGGAATGAATGGAGTAGAAAAGGAAAAGTGAATAGTTATTCAGAAAAGACATCATCACCTGTGAGTCCCTGGATGTAACTTTACTGTGTACACTGATAATTACCACTCTATAGTCACTGTATGGCGGTAATATTAGTCTTTGTATAGTAATCTTTATTCCATAATGCTATAGTGGAATTATTCAGTCACTATGTGTAGGTAATATGTAGTTACAGTTGTGCTCAAAAGTTTACATACCCCGGCAGAATTTTTTTTCTGAGAATATGAATGATAACACAAAAACTTTTTTTCCACTCATGGTTCGTGTTTGGATGAAGCCATTTATTGTTAAACTACTGTGTTTTCTTTTTAAATCATAATGACAACCAAAAACCCCCAAACACCAAAAAAAAACAAACCCCACCCCACCCCCACCCCCCCCCAAATACCCTTTTAAACCAAAAAAAAAAAGCCCAACAACCAAAAAAAAGAACCCCCAAAAAAAAGTTAAAAATTAAAGGCAAAAAAAGGCCCCGGGCCAACAAGATCCCCACCCCAATCACTATCCCTTTTTTTGTACCCCACACAAACCCTTAAACCCAAAATCCCCCCAAAAAAATCCGAAATGCAGATAAAATAAACATTTACTGAATGAATTAAATATTGTTAAACCAATAAAACCTTAGACCCCCCCATTTAAAAAGGGGGAAAAAAGAAAGTTTTAAAAAAACCCCCCATTTTGATTTCCGGGAAAATTATATCCCTTTTCCCTTTGGGCCAAGATGACCCCCAAAAACCTGATGACCCCCAAATTAAAAATGCCGGAAAAAGGGGTTTTTCTTTCAACCACCATTTTTTTCCGGGAAAATTGACTATACCTGTCCTGGGAAGCATAGGCCCCAACCTTGCCCCAATTTTAAAAATGCCCAAAAAAGGATCTTTAACCCCTTTTTATTTCATGACATTGAATCTTTGGGCCACGGGATAAAGGCCATTCATTTTGGGGGTAACCCCGCCTCCCCTCAAAAACTCAGTTAAAACCCCCTGGGCGCCAAAAAAAATTGTGTGCGAACAAGGCAAGCGGGAAGGGTGAGAACCCAGCCTTCCCGGGTTTTACACAGTCAATTTCCTTTGGTTTACGCTTGCCCCTCCGTAGAGTTGGCCAATTGAGTCATTGGAATTTTGGGTGTTAACGACCTTTTTAAAACCCCCAAAGGGCCCTTTATTTGGCACTTTTCTCATAACTCAACGTGCTAAAAATTTTGGTTTTTCCTTTATCATAGGCCTTGTTGACACCTCCCCAAAGTTTGTTTTTATGGTTTGTGGCCAAAAGTTCGATTTTTTTGGGGCTTGAATTTTGTGTTTTTGGCGTATTTTGGCGAGGTACTTTGTGGCATTTCACATAAGGCTTACTCGATTGGCACCTATTTTTCTTAATTTCCCCTCTTATTGTCATCTTAAAACTTCCTACTGCTAGTTTTCAGAGAGAATTTTTTTTCAGCTGATGTTTTTTGTGGGTTTTTTTTTTACTCCCGAAAAATTTTTCCGGGCTTTTGTGACCAAAAATTTTTTGTTGGTCCCTACGGGTTTTTGGTTTTCTTATAGAGCCCCCTGATTTTCCCATTTTTTAAATCACTAGTGTTGGCGATTACTTGGCACGAATCGATCGTTTAGTCATAGTGGGGCCCCCATCGATAGGTTTTTTTCGATAGTATCATCTCTGTGCCCATTAAACAGGGGAGAGCAAAACACCTTCATTCTTACACCAAACGGGGCGGAGAAGCGGAAATTTAAAAACAGCCACAACAGTAAATGGATACCGCTACACTTACCCCAACACTTAGGTTTTAAAAAACCCACAGAAAAAAGGCAACACCTTTCATATCCCTGTTTTTGACCCAGCATGACCCTTTTAAACCTGCATCCCCCAAAAATTTTAAAAAGTGAGGGCATATGAAAGAACCATCATTTTACTTGAACGGACAAATTTAAAAATTTATTTTCCTGTCCGGAACCAGCATGACCCCCAAACCTGCATACCCCCCACATTTAAAAAGTCCGGGAAAAAAGAAGTCTTTCAACCACCATTTATTTTTCACTGGACTTTGACTTACCTGTCCTGGGCCACCATGGCCCCAGCCCCTGCTGACCCCCCACTTTTAAAAAAGTGGGGGAAAAAGGATTTTCAACCCCCATTTTATTTCACGGGACTTTTATAACCTGTCCGGGGCCCACAGCAAGACCCAGGGCCGGATTTTTACAGTGGTGGGGTGAGAGCCCAGGCTGGCGCCGTCATTATTAACTGCGGGTTAAACCCCCAAAAAACGCGCAACGAAAATTTCGTGCTGAAGCAGATGGGGAAAGCGAAGTGTGAGAACCCACCTTTCCCCAGTACACGTCAATACCTGGGAGCGCTTCCTCCGTATGGGTGGCCTTTGAGCTTCATTTGGAATACTGGTGGTTAACGCCCTGTTACACCCGGGTGCCTTTATCTTGGATTTTTTTCTCTTTTTTATAAACGTGCTGGGGAAATGGTTCTGTATTTGTTCTCTTCCGTGCTCCATATTTGTCTCTAAAACCTACTTTGGGTCAAGTTTTCCTGACCTCCCTTTACAATTAGGGAAATTTTTTTTTAACAGCTATTTTGTACATGAAATTTTTTTTAGTACTTTAATTCTAAAAAACACATTTTTAAAATCGGATGGAATCCCCCATGTCTTTTTTTCCCTTTTTTAATTGTATTAAATGGGTTGTCCCAATAAAGGATTGATAGCTAGTTAAAATCTTGCAAAAAAAAGTCATTTTTTCAATATGGTCCTTAAAAGTGTCCTACCTATTCCGTTTTTTGACAGCAACCCCTCACCCTTGAGGGCCCCCTTGACCTTTTTGGGAAGAACAAATTTTTGTTAGAAACAACATTTTTTTGAAAAAACCCGTATATAGCTGATTTCACAGCAAAATGCCCCCAAAAATTCAAAGCATGCCCTTTACCATTTTTTCAATTTGAAAACAAATGTCTGTTTAAAAAAAATTTTTTAGAATAGGGCCTGTAGTTTTGCTTTCAGTACAGCAAAATGCCCCCAAAATTCAAAAATGACCCATGAGCCCCTTTTGACAAATTTTAAGAACAAATGCTTTTTGAAACAAATTTTTTTTGAAAAAGGAAAATTGTATTGCGCTTTCAAAAACGCATGACCAAAAAATTTTTAAAAAAGACTTTCAGCCCCTGTTAAAAATTGTGAAGGGGGAAATGCCACTTTAAAACCCCATTTATTTCCAAAGGGCCATGGTATTGCTGTTCTCACGCAACATGATCCAAAAAAATTATAATATATTCCAGCCCCTGTTAAAAATTTTGGGGGGAGGGGGAAAGCCCTTAGAAGCCCCATTTCTGTTCAAAGGCCATGATTATAGTTTACCCCACGCAACATGACCCCCCAAAAAAATTTAAATGTTCTCAGCCACTGTTAAAAATTTTGAAGGAAAAGCCACTTAGAACCACATTTTGTTTCCCAAAAGGGCCCGATTATTGCTGTTTAACAGAACATGACCCCAAAAAATTATAAAAAAATACTTTTCAGCCCCTTTTTAAAAATTGTGAGGCAATTGACCCCAAAACCCCTTTAAAATGGAAAAAATTCTAAAGAAATAGTAAATGGGAAAATGGGTTTTGTCATGAAAAACCTTTGGGTCTTTTGTCCCTCACAGCAAAACCAGCAAAATGAACTGTTGGGAAAAAAAGAATAAAAATTGCAGTAAGAAATGATCATTTTAAAAATAAGTTTTTTTAAGAGGCCTTTTGTTTTGAGAAATGTGAAATTAAACCCCAACTAATTGTCCTCGGGAATTGGGCCACAACATCTCAGGATTCATCCTATTCATCTTGATAAATCAAACGATCCCATTTTCGTGAAAGCCGGGGCGTTTGTCTGTAAAGATCCCCGGGTGTCCCGAATCCGCTCAGATATGACGCTGGCTGTGGCTGGACAAACCTCTATGGGTGGCGGCCACTCGGCCATTCGTCCTTTGGGGTACCAGAAAATCTATTTTGGGCCGGAACACAACAAAAACCCTCGGTGTTGAAAGATAGTCGTGCACCTGATCTTAAGCTGGGGGGCTCTGGGTTGTTTTTGTGGCCTGCATTGCTCTTGGTGAGGTGGTAAATAAAATTGCCCCGAGGTCACCCATGGGTTCTGCACCTTGCCTCTGCGCCTGCCGCTACAGCACTTGGACTCTACTGCTTACGTCGCTGGCGTTGTTCCACCGTAAAATTAAGAACGTGAAGCAGACCAACAGATATCCAGTTATCAATCACAAGGTCTCCTTTCCTCATTTTATCTCATTTTGGGGGGGTGGAAGGAAGTGCTGGTTTTTTTTTGTACCGGGGGGCCAGGAGGGGGCCACCCCAGTAAATGTTTTTCTTTTGAGGCCTTAAGCGGGACATGTGAGAAATGGGCATCCAACACTCCCTGTGAGGATGGAGCCTTGGGGCCCAAGCCTCTGGGTTGAGGGGCACAGCAAACTCAATTCCCCATCTGCCTCAAAAACACGCCAACCTCTTTCCCAAGGGAGGGGCGCGGTTTCTAGGAAATTCCTCCTCCTCCCTCCCTTTCCCCCGGGGACGCTTTCAACACAGACCTGACTTGCCTAGATATGCCCAAGCTGAGGTGCTGCCCCTTTCACTACTTGGACCCCCGAACCACTGCCTAATGAAAACCGATAAAAATTGAGAAACTGTCGGGGCCTTGTGGGGTTTGACGGAAAAAAAGGGTCCGGTCTCTTTGTTTTCCGTCTCCTCCTCCCTCGCGGGGGGGGGCCCATGTTTTGGTGTCCCCAACGACGTTCCAGAACTAAATCACCCCAATGCTCTGCTGAAAGGACGTCCCCACTGACCATTTGGTGGCTTCTTTTAAACTGGCAAGGAGGGGCAAGCTATTTTACCCGCCTCCACTCTCGGTGGGTCAAAACCCCCGGGTCCGCACCGCGCTTGTCGGCCATGTGTCACTTTGTATGCGTAAGGCATTGGGGCCCGCTCCCCCAATCGCTGGGTTTTGGAGGTGGAATTAGCGTGTTGCCACCAACAAAGAGACAGTTACGGGGAGGGCCCAGCTTACGCTGCAACCACCGGCGGGGTAAGCAGGTGCGAACGCGGAAGTGCGAACTCAGACTTGACCTTCTTTAGCACAGCCAACCCGGGGACTTTTAAAATTTTTTGGACAAAGGTTTATGACATGTGCCAGGGGAAGGGGTGGCTCCACCTACCGATCTTAAGGGCGGCCAGCGATTTACCCTTATGCCCCCCACCTTGGGCACAAGGTTTTGTCACCCAGCCGCGCTCATTCTCGTTGCGGGGAGCCGTCCCCTCCTGACCTGTGGTGGACGGTCCCAAGGCAGATTAATTTCAACACGGCCTGGTGTTCTGGGCACGTGAGCCCCCAGAGGGCCTTTGGGGGGAAAAAGCCCCCCCCCATCCCGCGTTTGAAGAGGTGCACCCAGCCGAGAGCCACCCCACCCCCCGAGAACCCCCCAGCTCACCATGAGCTGTCCAGAGAAAGCACCTTGGCCGTGCTTAATATCCATGTCGGTGGTGGGAAAGGACTTTTTCCGGACACAGATGCAACAACGCGCTTGAAAATTTTTTATGACAAGTGGCGGCCGGGCAGGAAAAAGGCTTTTCTGGAAAAAAAAAAAGCCTGCTCGGGATTGGGATTTTGGGCGGGGAGGGCCGCGTGGCGGAACCCATTTGTGTCCACCAGACGAAAAAGGGAACATTCCAAGGCCAAAAAACCGGCAATGCGACATTCAGGCTTTTTGGGTTTGGGGTGGTTTGGGTTAAAAATTTTTCTTCTGCTCCCAAACCCCGGAAACAAAGGGGGCTGCTAGACTCCACTGTCCGTGCAGGTCTCAAATGGGGGAAGTGAGAAGGGGGGGATGGGTCTCTTTGGGGGGCTGGTGGGACTCCCCGGGGACGGTGGGGGCTGAAGCGGAGGTATCCCTGATCATGACCCTTTAAAGACATGGCAGCTGAGGAACGCTTGGGGTGGCGGTGAGGAGGAGGCGGAGACAGAGGGTGTGACATGATTAAGGCCCCCGTCGGGGGCCTTTTTTTTTCCAAGGTTCCCTCCATTTTCAACCATGCTTCCTGCATGTGATAACCTGTGGTGGGGTTAACCACTTAAGGTTTTTGCCCCTTTCTTATGCTTTACGGGAAAGGGGGCAATGACATGCTGGGGTAACAGGGCTTCTCAAAAAAGGGCCCGGGTTGAGAGGCCCGGGCCTTTTTGACGGGGATAAGGGGGAGCGGGGGTTTGCCTGACCCTGGCTGCGGAATCATATCAGCGGGCTTCTGCGCCCCCCCTCTCCCTTTTTGTGGGGGGACCCGATTGGAAAAAACCCCACTCTTCCCCCCTCGTCCCCCTGATGAAGTGTTCGCAAGCAAATTCTGCGGAAAGAAAACCAGTTGGGTCGCAATGTCGTCATCATATCTCATCAAAACAGGTGACTTGGGCGTCCTGCTTTCTGCATCCAAAGTGCGGGGAAAAAGCAAGGGGGGATCAAGGGTTGCCGACCACGCCGGGGTTTTTGCCGATTGACCGGGGTTCCTTCACCCCCTCTGATGGATCAGTAACTGGGGGTCGAGCAGACTAAATCATCCTCTTGATCTTTTAAAATCCTTGCCCCAACCGCATTTTGTCATCAAGAGGTTTCGAAATGGATTTTCCCCAGTGGGGCACGGTTGACATTTTTGGGGGTGCTTCATGTTGGAGGATTGAGATGCGATGACGACATTTTGGCGTGACTGGGGGGGACAGGGGGGTAAAATTTCTAGATGCAGGGGTTTCATTAAACCCCTGAAGGACAATTGGGGCGATGTTCGTTACTTAGATTCACGGGCCCTGCCCCCCGATGACTGCCCGACGGTCCTCAACGAAAGATCCGCTGGCTCGTGTTTTCGCCCGACGGAAGGAGCACCTTTTCCGTACCTTACCTCCAGTGCTACCCCCCCTTTGCCGCTTTCCACCCGCATTTCGCTCCTTTTTCAGAAATAAAAAAATTTGAAAGGGTTTGGGAAAGTTTTTGGAAGTCTCTTATTAAAAAAAAGGCAAATCACAGCTATTCTCAAAACCCTTAATCAAAACAAAATTGCTGGGTTCAAATTAACTGCAAGGTTCTACAAAAATCTGGACTGGGCAAAAGTGCAAAAAACAGATCTGTTTTGTTTTGGTATAATACACGAAATTTTTTTCACCTTTTCAATTCACCTGTGGGATATAAATTGCTGTTTTTAAAATTTACGGGTGGAATGAAAAAATTGGGGCCCCTTTTTGTTTTCAAAAAATTTTTTTTTTTCAAACCCTTTTTTAAAGCTTTTGGGGTGCGCCAAAAAAAAAAGGGGGGAAAAAAAAACACGTATTTTGTTATTTTTTTATAATACACGGTATTTTTTCCCCCTTTTTTCAAAAATTTTTTTAATTTGTGGTGGGTCTAAAATAAAAAAAAAAAATTTGATTTTTTTAAAAAAAATTTTTACCCTTTTGGGAAAAGGGAAATTTGGGCTGCGTCAATGAAAAAAACTGGGTGCGCAAAAGTCAAAAAAAAAAAAAGTTTAATTTTGGGTTTTTGTTTGGGTTTTAAAATTTTTGGTTCTCGGTTTAAAAAAATTTTTGGGCAAAAAAACAAAAAACCCGTGCTGACTACAAAATTTCTGGATTGTAATTTAAATGCAAGGGGGATAATCAACACGGTGGGTGGATAAAAAAGAAAATGACACCTATCTGAAATGTATACATAAAAAAAGTGGAGTTTTGCACTAACAAAAAGACTTGCAGTTCAGAAATGATGTGTACCAAAAATTTCGGTGCCCCAAAATCCAGGAAAAATTTTAATAGCAAAATGTTTTAAAAATAAGTTTTTCCACTACCCAAGTCTACACTAAGTCTTGGGGCTTTTATCCAGGGTTTTTTTATAGATGAGCTTGTCTTTTCGGCCCCTCCCCCCCCCTCCGCTCCCCCGGACTTTTCAGCGAGATGCTGCTTTTTTAAAAATTTTCTACTAACTACATAAAATCTTCAATCTCTAATCTAACTAAATTGGAAAGGTTACAGCTAATAGTAGAGGTTTCTCTGTGAAAAAAGCTAATTTCGCTGACTGTTGGCCCCAGGCAGGCGCACGTCCCATTCCTATTAGACGCTGAAGTCACTAAGGCTGAACAGGAAGGGATTTCATGTTAAAACAGGGCATGTGATTTTTCCAGCCCAAACGCAACCATAACATCCCATCAGCGTCGCCACACCATCTCACCCTGCTCTATTCTTAATCTGATTTGCGGCCGCCAAAATGACAGGAAGCGCCGAAAGGGCCGATTTAATAATGATGCACAGATTTTAACCTTAATTATCGCATGATCTAAAAAATCCGATCACCATAAAAACCTTGCCGATTTCAACTTTGTCGATAAAAATCGCTCAACACTATTAATCACAGTTTGAACACTGCTGACTGACATTATCAATTCCATGGATGTCTTTTTGTATCCCTTTCCTGTTTTATACAGTTCAGCTACCTTTTCCCGTAGATCTGTTGACAATTCTTTTGCTTTCCCCATGACTCACAATCCAGAAACGTCAGTGGCTGGGTGAAAGATGCAAGAGTCTGTCTAGATCCTAGAAACTCACTCAACTTTTATGCAGATACACTGATTACAAGCAAACAGGTCACAGGTAAGGATGATACCTTTAGTAGCCATTCAAACCCATTTGTGTCAACTGTGCTTGTTATCAGGCCAAAATCACCAGGGTATGTAAACTTTTGATCAGGGTCATTTGGATATTTTTGGTTGTCATTATGATTTAAAAAGAGAAAGCACAGTAGTTTGACAATAGCTGGCTTCACCCAACCACTAACCATGAGTGGAAAAATTTTTTTGTGTTATCATTCATATTCTCTGAAAAAAGGGCAAGAAAGCAAAAATTCTGCCAGGGTATGGAAACTTTTGAGCACAACTGTATGTTCTGGTAGTATTTTCTGGTTCTTATGTAGAAGCATTATTGGTAAAGTTGGTCTGGGTAGTGGGATTTGTTAAGTAGCAATATGATGGTGATACAGTATGTATGGTGAGATATTTGCTGCTTCTCTTATACAGTAAAGTATGATGGTTATTGAGAGGTAACAGTAAATGCTTGTGGTTAATGATGATGGTGGTGGGGCATTAAAAACTCTGCTATGAGACCTTGCCTTTTCTTGTTATGCCCCTGGCCCAAACTGCAGCAATATGCGAACCCCATTAGGGATCAAGGTATTTATTTTTCTATCCCTCTATACCAACTTCAACCCAACTAAATATTCATAAATCCCTAAATTTTATATGATATGTAACTTAAGACCGCTTTCAGACAAGCATAAAAATTGTGCTATTTTGCAACTGTTATGAACACAATGTTCAAACTTCCTGCGGAATCAAAGGACAACATTTAGTTTTGATTTGGGAAGTTAGTAAAGTATTGCTTTTTCTGTGTGTTTGTTAAAAGCAATCATTCACAGTGACAGTAAGTGAGGAAAAATGTCTTTACTCAGTGGTGGAAATCTTTTTCAATTGTCAGAAACGTATGAGACATTCCTGCCTAGTGATAATCATTATTGGTATGACTGTAACACATCACTGGTATCGCTAGAAGCAGTCACTGGATTTTACACTAAACAGGTACAGACAGGAAAGTGCAGTGCAACATGTATAAACTTTATTAATCATTTTGTGTTGTGTAAGTATTTGGTGTTGACTTATTTCAATTTGCGATCAAGACAATGGTAAAAATCTGCACAAGGAAGACAAAGTAACTTGTAGCAACACCATCAACTTTATGGTCCTCAAAAAGGCATTAACTACCAGTTTCAGAATCCATGAAACTCCAAATACAAAAAGGAACAGCATCCAAGGGGGAACTTTAGTTAGTACAACATAAAAATGCAATGTGTTGACCCAAGCATTGATAAATACCATACATGTGTCATGTTTTTTTATGGTGGACTGAATAAAGAAGAATTTTTTATCTGTTCCCCATGGATGCTATTATTTCTTGTGGACATGGATTGGTAAACATCTGGGTCATGAAGCCAATAAATGATCAAATTAGACACAGAAGCACAATTAGATGAGTACTCAAGCTCTTTTCAGTGAAAAAGACTGGCAAATGTAACTGGGAGCAAGTATAGGTTAATAAAGTAAACAAAATCATCTAAAATCACACTGGCATAGGACAAGTATCTCGGATCACACTTGAGCATGTCTCTCTGCTGTCACCTACTCTTCTCCACAATTGTTGAAGTAAAAGCTGCAAATGCATGGAGCTTTCTGAAAGCTGGAAGTGCATGCAAGGCTGAAAAAGAGCGATTTGTAGCAAAGGCATACCAAATACATCTTTGGCGAAGGCCATTACTACCTACCAGGACGAACGGTATAAGATTTGCCTTTGACAGGTAAAGCCTTATTCCATCAATATCAAAATCAACATCTCCTTTCTTAAGTGTAAAAACCAACTATTCCTTAGGCTACACAGTTTAGTCTAGCCAGAGTCAAAACTGATTGTGGTTTAGAGAAGCCTCAGCCCAGCATCTGAACACTGAGTGAAAGACAATGTGCTACCTTTGGCCATAAGGCAATCACTACATTACGGTATGTTCACATGGCATAATGTCGGTTCGTACTTCGGCACGTAATTGCGCTTCAATATGTCCAAAGTACGGGCCGACATTACGGTGATTCATAGTTCTCATTGGGAGCTATGATTACCTGCTCTTTCCCCCAGTGCAGAATGTGTGCCTAGGGAAAGAACTGACAAGTCAATTCTTCCTGGTGATTATGTGCTGGGATAAATGACAGTCAGTGAGAGGCTTCAGAGGTACGTCCATCTGAAGCTGTGGGCGTATAGCGGCACGTACAGTATGCACTGCTACGCCCGCACTATAACCGTGTGAACATACCCTTAACCCCTTAAGGACCCGGCGTTGTTTTTGTTGACACGTTCGTTTTTCCCTCCTCGCTTTCCCAGAGCCATAACTTTTTTATTTTTCCACCTACATAGATATATGAGGGCTTTTATTTTGCGGGACAAGATGTACTTTCTAATGATGTTATTCACTGTACTATAGAATATACTGAGAAACTGCAAAAAAATTCCAAGTGGGACAAATTTAAAAAAAACAAACGTATTTTCGCTATGATTGCGGGTGTTTTGCTTTTACGACGTTCAATCTTTAGTAAATATAATGTGTTATCTGTATTCTACAGGTTGATATGCATTCAGCAATACCAAACATGTAGGGTTTTTGTTATGTTTTGGTACCGTAAAATAATTCCAAACATTTCTATTTTTGAAATTTGTGCCGCGGCCCCATTTTCTGCGATCCTTTTTTGTAGTAACACCTACGGACGTCAGTGAGGGTGCATTTTTTTTTGCAGGCTGAAGCGTACTTTTTATTGCTAGCAGTTTGGAATGAATGCGCCTTTTTTGATCACTTTTATTCCAATTTTTAAGTGACATAAAATGATCAAAAAACGCAATTTTGCCGTTTGGAATTTTTTTCTTCTACGATGTTCAGCGTACGGGATAAATGATGTTATATTTTTATAGATCGGACTTTTTTGGATGCGGCGATACCAAAAATGTGTAACTTTTTTATTATTTTATTGTTTTTATTTGTAAAATGGGGAAAGAGAAGTGATTTGAACTTTTAATCCTTTTTTTTTCTGTGTACTTTAAAACTTTATTTCTTTTTTTAACTTTGAGTTCCCCTGTGGTGCTTAACCACTAGGGGGCGTGATCATTAATACAGTCTAATGCATTGCATAGACAATGCATTAGACTGTACAAAGATGGCGGTTTCCCCACTTCCTGTCTGCGGCCCGAAGGGGGGCAATCGAGGACAGGCATCGGATTGCCGCAACTATGCTGAGGGGATGCCGACCGCCAGGAAGAATGGTGCGCGGCACCGCTCTTCATTCATTTAGACGCCGCGGCCATCTTTGCCGTTGCATCTAAGGGGTTAGACAGCCCGGGCGAGCGGCTCGGCCCCCCCGGGCTGAACCCGCCGAGTGTTTGCTGCGATCAGCCTCTAACACCCGGCAGCTGTGTGGCAGGATCGCAGAGCGATCCCCCCTGCAAGGCCCCTTAGAGACCCTGGGATGTACTCATAAGTCCAGGGTCCTTAAGGGGTTAATGTCAGTATGGTCAATCCATCCTAAGGCTAACCCCATAACATGTATAGGTCAGAATGTTAAAGTTGTTGTTTACAAATGACTCAGGATCATAAATAAATAATCTTGGGATAATATTATTTTTGGATTAAGTCTGCATTATCATTGGTAGTTTTAATAGCTTTAACCCCTTACCACTAAAGCCAGTTTTGACCTCTCTGACAAAGCTCCAGTTTTCAAATCTGCCATGTGTCACGTTATGTGGGAATAACTTTTTAATGGTTTTACCTATCTATGTGATTCAGAGAATGTTTTCTTGTGACACATTGTACATTAAGTTAACAAACTTTGGTCAATACAGTCTTTTGTGAGAAACATCAAAATGTTGTGGAAACTTCAAAAATTTCTGCATGTATGAGATCGCTAAATCACACAAAATAGTTTATAACTAGCATATGCCCATATGTCTTCTTTATGTTGGCATCATTTTTCTTGAATGGCTTTTTATTTTATATATTAAATTTAGTTGCAATTATATACATATTCAAGAAAATTTGCAACACAGATTTTTTTAGGGTCCAGTCCAGGTCTGAGGTCGCTTTTAGGGGCCTGTATGAATCCATATAAAAAACCTTCACCCCTTAAAGTATTTAAATCAGCATCTGAAAAGTTTGCTAATTCTCTAGATGTTTCACAAAAATTTAAGCAAAGTAGAGATTACAATTAAAATGTACACTTTTTTTTGGCAGATTTTCAATTTAAATTCATTATTTGCTAGAACACAGTAAATGTTACCAGGGTAATGCATCTCCACTTTGATTCTTACTATTCTGCCGTTTTAAGAAATATCTTATATGTAGCCGAAGCGGCTATTTGACTCAACCACAAACTTTAGAATGGATTTTGGGGTTTCATTTTCATTAGAATATTTATTAGGCATCATTACAGGTTTGCAGACACCCTTAGGTGCTAAAACTTAATAAACACCCCTAAAAAAACCTCATTTGGAAAACTAAACCCCTTAAAGAATATTTCCAGGGGTGTAGTGACTATATTGACTCCCACAAGTGTTATGAAGATTTTTTTAGCGTTAGGCTGTGAAAATGGAAAATTAAAATGTTTCTAATAATGTGCAGTTTTAGCTGAAAATATTTAATTTCACAAGGAATTGTGGAACAAGGCACCCCAAAATTTGTTAGACAATTTATTTCAACTTTGGCAATACCCTGCATGTGGATGTAAATTGCTGTTTGGGTGCATGGCAGGGTGTACAAGGAAGGGTCCACTATTTGGCTTGTGGAGTACAGATTTTGGTGGATGCCATGTGGATTTGCTAAGCTGCCAAAGTAATTATCTCAATGAAAAAAAAACAAAGTAAAACTGTAAACTTGATTCCATTCTATTAAAAAATTACAATAATAATCCTATCCACTTAATCAATAATCACATAGATACCCACATTTATAAACAAGCCAGCTTAAATGGGTGATGCCAAAATCAAATAGTTCCCACACATATATACAAAAGTTTTTTTTTACTTACGATACCGTTGCCTCTCTGTCCTCACAGGCAAGTAGACACAGATGGAGGAAAAAGTCTAAATAGTTATCTGGTAAAGCCAACTTTTGACTATCCCTACACCAACCTTATTGCTAGGCTCTAGAAAGGTTCATATGGGGTCATCGCCCAGACAAGGGTGGCCCCATTCTCAGGTAGCTAACCCTAGAGTCGCCGTTGTAGTCCCTATTCAGGGCCAAGCAAGCTATTCAGCTCAATATAAGTATATAAAATTACTTTGCATCAGGCAAATTCTACCTACGCTTTTCCCCTATCAGATGAGGTTCATCAGGGGAGCAAGATTACTGATGCTTAAAAACAAAAGTTGATATGGTGCGCCATGATGTCCGGGCGTAATTCAAATAAGGAAAAAACTGTCTTTAAATACACACCCCAATCATCCACATATGATATGGCCATTTACATCTATCCTGGAGATCATCCATGGCATCATCATATGTATACTGAGCATGTGTCTGCTGTAGCTGTTAACACATAGGTTATAAATCCTGGTGTCCTATGATGTGTACTGAGCATGCGCCCGCTATAGTTCTCAATATGCTCACGTTACTGCGTCTACGTCCACAATCACATACAGCGCAGATGCCGCCAAATGTAACTGCGCAGTAAAAACAGATGTCATGATGTCAACTATTCTCAGGACATGCGCACAATACAGCAATACTCCAGCCATCTACTGCGCGTGCATCCACTCCTGACACCGTGCTAGGAACACATCATCTAGTTGATAACATATCTTCATATGTCCATAATGGGGCCACGATACCAGGAACGCATTTTCTGATGACGAATTTGTCTATACATACCCACACTAGAGTTTATAATATAATAATAACAAAATATTTACATGCCCAGGAATAACAGGTACATATCAAATAGTGCATAGGTAATTATAAAAAGCCACAGCCATATCACATGTGAAGCAATGTAACATCAACCAAAGGTACTATAAACGCTGGGGGGTGGGGGGAGAAAACATCTTATATATAGAGACAAAATTCCACCCCCACTAATAATAAGATAATACATAGGGAGTTAAAAACCCATCTTGGTCAGATATCTCCCATCAGCTACTGTATACACGGGAATAAATCTTATATACCAGAGAACCCATGAGTGTCACTGGTGGGGCCAACTTCAGAAAGCATCCAAACTGTAAAGATTTATTTAACCCATTGGGACTTAGGGCTGGTTCACACGGCTTATTCAAGCCGTAATTGCGGGACGGATCCTGCCCGCAATATGGCTTGAATAAGGGCGGGGCCGGGGGCGGGGGCGCGAATGGGGAGGACTGCCCGCCGGCCCCATAGACAATGCATTATTTACGGCGCGTACGCACTGTAAATAATGTTTATGTCACTTTCTCCACCCGCGGCGGATTTGCTGAGCGGGGAGGAGCGACGGATCCTTAGTTCTCTTAGTTCTCTTAGTTCTCTGTGAGAACTGGCCTCTAAGGCCAGTAAGATATTGGCGTGTATTAAAAGAGGCATGGACTCGCGAGACAAGGATATCATTCTACTGCTGTACAAAGCATTGGTGCGACCTCACTTAGAATATGCTGTTCAGTTCTGGGCCCCAGTTTATAGAAGAGATGTAATAGAGCTAGAGAGAGTACAAAGACGAGCAACCAAACTTATAAGGGGAATGGAGCATCTTAGTTATGAGGCGAGGTTAGTAGAATTGAACTTATTTAGTCTTGAGAAAAGACGGCTTCGGGGGACATGATTAATTTATATAAATATATAAATGGTCCCTACAAAAAGTATGGGAAAAATTATTTCAGGTGAAGCCCCCTCAAAAGACAAGGGGACTTTCCCCTTCGACTAGAGAAAAAAGGATTTAATCTCCAGAGGAGAAGAGCGTTCTTCCCCTGTAAGAACTGTAAATCTGTGGAATAGCCTGCCTGAGGAGCTGGTCACGGCAGGAACTGTAGAGAGTTTCAAGAAAGGCTTAGATACCTACCTGGAACTAAAGAATATTAATCGGTACGTAGCGAGGTAAAAGTCTGGCTCCGGGCCGGTGGCGGCTCTGGGGTCAGATATAGGGTCTATACTGGAGCAGGTTGGTTCTTGCCTTGTGGTTTCGGGGCATTAACCAGTGGAGAGCCTGGGCTTTAAGTCCTTGTCTCTCTCCCTCACCCACATTTTCCCCACCCTTGGTTGAACTCGATGGACATGTGTCTTCTTTCAACCTACTAACTATGTAACTATGTAACTATATGATTACCGTAGTTACTGGGACGGATTGGAGCCGTACTGCAGCGTAAATACGGCGCGCAGTAAGGCTCCAATCTGTCCCAGAATAAGCCGTGTGAACATGGCCTTACAGATCTCGATCCATATATCCATTCCCGCTCTTTCTTAAAATCCTCAGATTCAAATTACGCTTTCGGAGTGAGGGGAAGACAACTTCAATTACAAGAAACCTAAGACACCAGAGTTCCAGAATGGATGAAACCTTCAAGAAGTCACTCCATTTTGGATTAAACACTTCTCAGGATATTTATCAAGGGGTGTATTGTGCATTTTGGGCCCACAGGTGTCTCACGGATTTTTAGCATTGACATTTGAAAATGGGGAAAACAAGCAATTCTGCCATTGTTTTTTCGGGTTTCATTTTTACAGCGTTCACCATGCGGTATATTTGAGATGATAATTTTACGATGTGGGTCGGTACAATTTCAACAATATCATTCTGACCCCCAATATTCTGACAGCCATAACTTTTTTACTTTTCTGTAAACGGAGCTGAATAATGACTTGTGTTTTACGGGATGAGTTGACATTTTCATTGATACTATTTTGTTGTTCATTTAACACTAAAATCGTTTTTTATCAACTATTTTGGGAGACAGGTTGAACAAAATACAGCAATTTATAGTGGTCACTTTGCAGTATAAATGACATTTTAACTTTACTCAGCAGGTCAATATGATTTCAGCAATACCAAATTTATGTATTTTATCATTTTACTGCTTTTGCGCAATAATAGCACTTTTGTTTGAAAAAAACTAATTTTTGCATCATCATAGCCTGAGAGCCATAACTTTTTTATTTTTCTGTGTTCAGAGCTGTGTAGGGCTTTGCTTTTTGTGGAATGAGCTGGAGTTTTCAATGGTACCATTTTTGGGGAGAAATAACTTATACCCAATTTATATAGTTTGTCTGATTTAGCCCTTTAAACAAAAGCATTTTTGTTGTATGATATAATATTTATAAGTCTTTTTAAATTTTTTTCCCCATATTCGGAAAATGATAAGGGCTTTTTTGGCGGCATGAACATGCATTTTCATTGTTACAACTTTGGTGTTTTTGTGACTTTTTGATCGCTTTTTATTTCATTTTATGTGCTGTAGGATGAACAAAAATCTGTCTTAGTTTTTTTACTCTGTTAATTGTACAGGTTAAATAATGTAACAGATTTATAGGGTAGGTCATTATGCACATGGCGATACCAAATATGTGTACTATTGGTTCCAGTCTAAAGCTCATGAAGCCAACTGTAATATATAGCCATTTCCCGGGGGTCCCCCGCAAAAGCCTGCTGGTGAGCCACGTGTATTCTTAAATCAGATTTAATTTGGGGGAAACATTTTCCCCCGCCATGAAAATACGGTATAAAGGTAAGTAAGGGGGATTATAGGGACTGGGGTCACTACTAAAATGCCGGAATTAATAAATACTTGTGTTCTCTGTGAAATAACAATTCTGGGACTATTTTTTAAATAAATCTGTAATTCCTTCTAGAAATTTATTACTGAACCTGTCAGCTGGATGTTATCAGTTGGTGGTTTGTCCAATCAGTGCTAACAGAGTCAGTGTGTGCACACCTCTTTAAATATTGGACTAGTAACACCCATCTGACTGATTCAGTATTACATTTCTAAATGAATAACAGAGGAACAGCCCAACACAGAGTTATAAGAGAGATCTTCCGCATTTTTACAGTTTTAAAACTGACGTTTATATAACCTTGAAAGGGCAATATGAGTTTTTCTATCTGAAATGAAATAAATAAAACCTTACGTTTTAAATAATTGGAATAAAAATTATTTTTATTTGCCAAATGCCGAAAAAAGATAGATAGTTTATTGGAACAATCAGTTAATTAAAGGGCCCCCTTTGGTTTTTTATCGCACACCAAAACATAAATTCGTGTGCATCATCAGGGAAAGGTCAAAGAAATCAGCCCCTTCAGGGGAAAACGAATTGTGGACTTTACTCGGATCACCTTGGGGGACAATTTTCCAGACTCTGAAGGGCCTTTTCTCTTACAAACATTAACGCAAAATACAAACAAAAAAAGTCCCCCTTACCGCTCAGGAAGGGAAGGGTTCTGTACTCAGGAAAAGAAGTCTTTTGGTCGACTTTAACATAAAAAACCCAAGAAAAAAAAAAAACCTTGTGAAAGAGCTGGCGGAAGCTGGTAAGATTTTGTTATTATCCCCAGAAAAGAGACTGTATAAAATTGGGGTGAAAAGGGCACTCTGCCCGCAACATTAAGATAAAAAATATAAAAGCCCAATTAAATTTTCAAATGCACACAGGGAAAAAGACCTACATTTTTGGAGAATTCCCGTGGTCTAATGAAACTACACAAAAACATCTCAAGACATAGCCCGGAATTAAATTGGGCGGAACTGGGGATTCCCAAAAAGGACCAATGACCTGAAGCTACTGCCAAAATGTTACAAAGGGCTTAAGAAAAACCAACGTTTTGGAGTGGCCATCACAAATCCCCCATCTAATCCTATCAAAATTTATGGGGAAAGCTGAAAAAGGGAGGGGAGCAAGACAACCTACAAACATGGCTCAGTCACACCAGTTCTGTTAGGAGGAATGCGACAAAATTCCTACCATATTTGTCGCAGGATATCCAAAACGTTTATAGAGTTTAAGGGCCATGCCTTAATAAATTCTCTCTCTCTCATCATTGTGGCATTTGGCAAATAAAAAAAATTTTGGTAATCCTAATTTGACCTAAAACGGGTAGGTTTTTTCGTTTTAAATTTCAAGAAAAAAAAATGATGTGTGTCTTTTTATATACAGTCATGGCCAAAAGTTTTAAAAACCAAAAAATTTCTTTTTTTCACATTTGTTCCCCTCTTTTTTTTGTGTGTTTGTCGATGTTTTTATCACATACAGAAATAAAGTGCATCTTTTTATGATTAAAAAAAACTTTTTTGACAGTTAGATTGAGTTAATGCGCAAGTCAATTTTTGCAGTGTTGACCTTCTTTTAGGACCCTGAAATTCTCCCTGCATGCTCTAACAATTTTGGGACAAATCCTGACAAAGCCTTCTTGCCAAAAAATGCGTTTTGTACAATTTTTTGGGTTTTTGTTTGCCCACCCGTCTTTTGATGATTGACCACAAGTTCTCAAGGGATAAGTCTGGGGAGTTTCCAGGCCCCTGGCCCAAAATCTCTCTGTTTTTTTCCCTGACCATTTAGTTAGCATTTGTTTTTGGCAAGGTGTCCCCTCATCGGAAAAGGGATTTTTGACACCAAATTGCTCTTGGACGGTTGGGGAAATTCTCTTGGGGGAATTTGGTACCATTCTTTTTCATGGATGGTTTTTAGCAAGACTGTTAAGAGTGATTCCTTGGTGAGAAGCAAACCCCCCCCAATGAATTTTTCTGGATGCTTTTTCTTGGCATGAGACAAGATGGTGGTATTTGCCACCTTGTCTTCTCCGAACAAGCTGTTTTCCCCGATGTTCCCAAAAATTCGGAAAGGGGATTCATCTGGGAAAATGATTACCCCCGTCCCCAGCAGTCCACTCCCTGTACCTTTGGGAGAATATCAGCTGTCCCTGATGTTTTTTTGGAAAGTGGCTTCTCTGCTGCACTCCTTGACATGAGGGCCCTTTTCCAGGTCTCCGCCTCCAGTGCGTGCAGACACCAACCTGCCTGCTGCCCTTCTGAGCAACCTGCACTGTTGGGAGCCCGATTCCCAACGAAACACTTTTAAGAGACAGTCCCCGGCGCTTGCTGGGCTTTTTTTGGGCGTCCCGGGCCCTTTTTTTGGGAACAATGGAACCTCCTCCTTGAAATTCCTTGATGTGCTAGATTGTTGACTGAGGTGCGATCTTTCTAGCTGCGATACTTTCCTGTTAGGCCAGTTTTGTGCAGTGCCAATGATGGACTGCACGTGTTTTTTTTTAGAAAATAACCATGGTTTACAAAAGAGAAACAATGATGCCAAGCAACCAGCCTCCTTTTAAAGTGTCCAGTGGTGTGATTCTTCCCTTCATACATGACAGATTGATCTCCAGCCCTGTCTCATCAACACCCACACCTTGTGTTAAGGAGCAACCCACTGAAACGATGTTAGTGGTCTTTTAAGGGCAGGCCTGCAATGAAGTTGAAATGTGTTTTGGGGGAAAAAGTTCATTTTTCTAGGCAACTATTGATTTTGCAATTAATTGCTGTTAAGTTTGATACTCTTTATAAAATTCTGGAGTTATATGCAAATTGCCATTATAAAACCTGATGCAGTAGACTTTGTAAAAAATCAACATTTGTATCATTCTCAAAACTTTTGGCCATGACTGTAGTGTATGTAAACTTCTGGTTTCAACTGTAAGTACATACAAGCTTTCTCTTTCAGTAATTCCCCTGATGAATTCCTATATACATTTAAGGGAAGGAAATGTGTTCGGTTTGACATTTTGTATTTCTGACTGAGGACCCTATACTAATTGGGCTATATACTGGGTACTTGGGTGTTGAAGTTGACTGTATCAAACCGAGTCTGGTTGTGTAGACTACTGACCAGAACGGTATTAAGGATGTATTAGGACCCATTAGACTTAGGTTCCTGGTGGAACCATCCTTATCAGGACCATGTTTCCTGCAGTCTTGAGCTAGGCAGGTATTGGTGTAGGAAGAGAGTGACTCTTTTACCTGGTTTCACAGACCCTGTATATATTGCCTTCCTGAGGATATATAGATTTGATATTTGAGTGTTTTTTTATGTACTATGTAACTTGCTATTGATATTTTTTAACTTGACTTAGTAAAGATTATGGGCGACATGTATGATCGGGCTTTACGCCTGTTTTTTGGCGTATACGCGCCTCCCGGGCCCCCGAACCCGCTGTGGGAAGGGAGGATGCAGTGTTGGGCGCGCGTTCCCACTTTCGCTGCCCCTTTTGCATAAAGGGGGCGGGGCAGTGGGCGCGGTGGGGCGGGGGGGTGGGGTTCCCAAAGGCGGGCGGGGGGCGCTAAAAAACTCCGAGGCATGTTGATGGCGGTCGGAAAGCGGGGCCAGTGCAGCATAGGTGTCCGAAGGGACTTTTTTTTTTTTTGGTAAAAATCTCCGGCAGAGGCGAATGAAGCGGGATTGGAAAATGCGGGGAAACAAAAAACTTCCAAAAAATTGGGAGCTCCCCCCAGGGGGTATGATTAAAAAAAAATCGCCTTTATACAGGCGGAAAAAACATTCTAAAAAAGAGCTGAACCTCAAAAAATAAAAAATAAAAAAAAAAAAAAATCACTTTTCCAAAAATCTAGACGGCGCAATTAAAGATTTGATATTTAAATTGGGGGAAAATACAGAAATTCAAAATTCTGAAACTATTTCATTGGTGGGCAAAAAATGGGCCCAATCAGAATAGGACGACAGTGAAACATTAAATAGGGGGAAGGATTGACCAATCAGAATCGAAGAAAAGAGCTGTTGGTTAAGCACCGGGGATTTGGGCTAGCCACCAAAAAGAAGGGGAGCGACAGGCCCTTTAAAAACCTAGGGAGAACTTTTGACCAATAAATAGGACGAAAAGACCCTTTAGTCTTTGGAGAAGTTTAGACCAATCAGATTCCACGGCGGGAAAATTTTCAAAATACAAAAAAAAGACAGAAAAGAGTGATTGGGGGCTAGCGGGGGCTTGGCTATCCCAGCCAATCGAGCGCGAGCTACTTCTCCATTATGTCTATGGGAGATGGGGCTCTGAAATTCGGGCTCGCGGCGTGGGGATAAAGTATTAATAAAAAATTGATTTGTATTAAATGTAAAACATTACAGAAAAAAGGGGCCGAACCCTTTTTACAAATAAAGCAGTTAAAATCCAAAAACAAAGCGTTTGTCCCGAGCCCGCCTACTAGGTTTGCAAAGGAGAATCCCCGGGAAAGGGATAATTAAATTTTTAAGCTATTTTCATTGGTCGGCATAAACCACCATCAGAATAGGAGCGACAATTTTCCCATTAAAACCTAATGGGGAGAATTGAGAATCGTTTTGGAGGCCCAATGTCCCATTATATCCTATGGAAAAAAAATTGACCAATATATTCAAAGGGGGGGACAGTTCAAATTTACGAAAAAATAAAAGAAACAAGGTTGTTGAAGGGGGCGGGGGTCGTCCAGTTTACCCAAATCAGGGCGGCTATTTTCTATAGGGGATCTATGGGGAAAAGAAATTCTGAGCGCGCTCGTATTGGCTAAGTTAAAGAGGCCCCGGGTTTTTTGGACCAAATGGGGAGAGCGAGCGACGCTCCTATGGATTTTCTAAGCAATCTGAAAAAAAACTGTACAGGGGCCGAAATCAATTATAAACTACAAAAGGTGTACCGATGTGTTATAAAACGAATAATATAGGGGGGTAACGAAAAAAAAAAAATTAAATCAAAAAAATCGGGTTTTTATTTCTTTTTTTTCGTTTGCACCCCTTTATATTTTATCCTTGGCTAACGAAAATTAAGAAATAACAGGGATTTTATTGTTTTTAATTTTTTTTTTTTTCGTTTTTTTAACTGCCCCGCCTTTTGAAATAAAATTTGGTAAAATTTTTCTCCTAGGAATAAGGGGACATTATCGCCCCTATTATTGGTAAATTTTCTCCTCCAAGGGGTTATAAGGGGACATTGTCGCCCCTTTTGATTGGCTGGTTTATGAGACCAATGAGAATAGCTTAAACAATTTGAATTACTGTTTTTCCGCGATTCCTCTTTTGAAATTCCCCTATGTAGCGCCGGTTCGGCACAACGCGTTTTTTCGGTTTTAACCGCTTTATTTGAAAAGAAGGGTTTGGCTCTTTATTGATAATGTTTTACAAATTTAAAAAATATTTTTTTATTAATACTTTATGGCCCCGGGGCTGAGCGCCGAATTTCAGAGCGCCCTCTCTCCTAGACTATAAAGGGAGAAGTAGTCCGCTCTGATTGGCTGGGATAGCCAAGCCCCCGCTAGCTCAGCCAATCAGCTCTTTTCTTTTTTTTACGTATTTTGAATTATCCCCCCGTGGGTCTGATTGGTCTAAAACTTTCCATAGTAGAATGGGTCTTTTCGCTCCTATTTGATTGGGCAATAATTCCCAAGGTTTAATGGGTCCTGTCCTCCTTTTTTATTGGGTGGCAGCATACTTAACCAATTCTCTTTTTAGCATTTTTAATGTATTTTTAACTATCCGCCCTGGATTCTGATTGGTCTAAACTTCCCCCCTAGGTTTTAATGGTTTTACTGTCGCTCCATTTGTTTTGGGGTTATGCCGACCAATCAGAAAAAGCTTTCTGAATTTGAAATTTTGTATTTCCCGGCAATTTCCAATATTAATTCTTGAATTTGGATATTGGAAATGATTTTGTTTTATTATTTTTTTTTTTTAGGGGTTTTGCTTTTTCCTGAGAAAATTGAACCCCTTTATAAAAGGGGATATTTGAAATTTAAACCCGCCAGACATTTTGGGAATGATTTCTCCTGGTTCCAGCCTGTTCGCCGGAATTTTTTTTTCCGGCCAGCCCACGGGGCCTAAGTCCCGCCCTGCACCCCAAAGTCCCCCGCACGTGGGCCCCCCAAAACAAATGGCAGGGGCAGGGAACTTTTGCCCGCATGTACAGCCACCGCCTCGGACGGCGAATTCAGGCGCAGCGCCGCATGCGCCTCAGTCCCCCATGCGCCCCACACACTGGCCCGGCGGGCGGGCTTTTCCCCCCATGTATGCCGCCTACCCCACGGCGAATGTCAGGGGGGCAGCCCGCCGCGCCAAAGCCCCCACTGCGCCTAAACACTGGCGGGGGGGCGGACTTTTACATGCTATGTATGAGACCCCCGGCCCCGACATAAATCAGGCGCAGATTCCGCCGGAAAACTGGCGGAAAGGTGCCCCCCGAAACCCGGGGGTTTCATACATGTCGCCTATGTTTTATTATTTTTCATCAGTCCCGTGTACAGTTTGATATATTGTTGAATACGTTTTGGCTTGAAGTGGCCTCAAATCTTATATTTTTCCCTGTGTTTTGTAAAAAATTAAGTATCGTTTTTTCAGCAAAATTTGTAAAAATCTCATAAATTTCAGATTGTAATATTAATAATTTAATATTTTTAATGTTTTGTGTTTTTTATATTATTTTCACTATATTATTAGCACTTGGTAATTTCGTAGAAACTCAATAGTTTTCTTAATTTTTAATGATTGTGAATTGCTTTATACTAAATTGAACCCTTTTCTACTGAGTGAACAGATAATGTTATATTAAATAAAGAATAAAACAAAACCAGTCACTTTTAATTTTCAGCAATTTTTTTCTTGCTCATCAATGAAAAATGGAAAATTCTCTCCCCAGAATGTTTTAAATAAAGTGATGGTAATTATTTTTCTTTGGGGCCCCGGGGGAAATGCAGATTTTCAATAGAGTTCACATCTTTGGTGGAGAAGTACTAAAGTTTGATTTGAATATTTAGTGAGAAATGATTTTTCCAGTTTCAAATTTGATAAAAAGAGTGAAACAAAGGCCATGAGGCACCCAAAATCAAACCAAGGACACCTCTAGCAGATCCATGATTAAATTTTTTTTTTAAAACGAATAGTTTATCAGTAGTTCCTTTCTTGGCCTATTTTACAAACTTGCCTATTGCAGATTCAGTCTTCCCAGCCTGGTGCAGGGTTACAATTTTGTTTCTGGTGTCCTGCGATAGCTCTTTGGTCTTCACCATAGTGGAGTTTGGAGTTTGACTGTTTGAGGTTGTGGACAGATGTCTTTTATACTGATAACAAGTTCAAACAGGTGCCATTACTACAGGTAATGCGTGGAGGACCGAGGAGCCCTAAAAAAAAGATGTTACAGGTCTGTGAGAGCCAAAAAATCTTGCTTGTTTGTAGGTGACTAAATACTTATTTTCTACCATAGATTAGAAATAAATTCTTTCCAAATCAGATAATGTGATTTTCTGGATTTGTTTTCTCATTTTGTCTCTCATAGTTGAGGTGTAACGGATGCTGGTAGTGGATCCACTGGACCACCGCAAGCGATGGTGTAAGCCGTACCAGGGGGCGGAATCTAAGTAGAACCCGGTTTTCACCAGAGCCCGACGCAAAGCGGGATGGACTTTTGGCTGCGGCGGAGAACTACCAGGTCGCCCCACTGGCGTGACTTGCCTGGCGGGGGCAGCCAAGGGCAGTGCGAGGTACAAAATGCGTGAGACGTAGGCAAAGTCGTGTACAGTCAAGAGGTGTATGGCAGGCGGCAAAAGGTTGTCTTGGGTCGAGAAAACAGGAGCGTAAAGGTCGTATAACGGACGACATGCTATGAGGCAGAAGACGCTTTCTCTAAAGGCAGTAACGCACGAAAGATCAGCCAAAGGTGACCCGGAAGTGAGGTTAAATAGGTCACCTGCCAGCCTTACCAATAAAGTGGCGTACTGGCCCTTAAATCCCGAGAGCCAGCCGCCGCGCCGGCCACCTAAGGCGCTGGCATGCGCAAAACCGGCCGGCCAGGAGGACGGATGATGTGGGAGCGCAGTCATGTAAGGGGAAAGCCGGGAACCCCGACACGTGGGACCGCATTCGCCCGCCGGGACCCCTAACGGGCGGCAGGACATGAGTGCGCCCGCAGCCCGTGCGAGGGGCTGCCGGGAACCACTCTCGACAGTACCCGCCCCCCCTAGGCCTCCTCCTCTTTCTGGTTTCGGAGGAACCTCAACACCGAGACCCGCGGTCCCAGGATGTTTTCCTCAGGCTCCCATGATCTCTCCTCCTGGACCGAAACCTCCATCAACCAGGCATATCGCCATTTACCCCTAACCGACTTCATAGCCAAGATCTCTTTTGACCGCAAATATGTTGGAGGCAACGCCTCAGGAGAAGGAGGGGGGCAACTTTTCCTGGAGAAAGCAATCAACACGGGACGGTCTTCAGGAGGGATACATGAAAAGAATTTTAGGAACCGCATGGTGGGTGGTGAGTCGGAGCTTATACGCTACTGATTAATAAGGCTCAGGATTTCACAGGGCCCAAGGAAGCGCGACCCACTTGTAGCTGGGGGATTTTCAACCTGAACATATTTGGCGGAAGCCAGACTTGTCTCCCGTAGACAAGTGTTGGAGCCGGTCTCCTCTTTCTGTCCGCCTGAGCCTTCATACGGGCAGCAGCACGCTGCAGGGCAACTGACGAGTCTGCTCCCAAAATCCAGATAAGTCTTGACTCAAGGCATCTACAGAGGGAACCTCCGGATGAGGATGGCAAGGGAGAGGAGGGCGGGGATGCAGGCCATATACAATAAAAATGGAGATGCGCCTGAAGCCCCTGAGTTCCACAACGAGTTGTATGAAAATTCGGCCCCAGGGTAGGAGGTTGGCCCAATCATCCTGGCGAGCAGAAAATAAAATGAACGTAAGTAGCTGCCAAGAAACGATTGACCCTCCTCCTACCAGGCCGGTTAGATTGCGGATGGTAAGCACGAAGAGAAGTCTAACTACACCTGCAATTTCGGGAGCGATGGCGCGCCAGAACTTGACACGAACTGCACCCCACTAACAGAAACGATGTGCTGGGCAGACCGTGGCAGGCGGAACATGTGAATAAAGAAAAGAGAGGCAAGACGGGGTGCGGAAGGAAACCCGGGCAGTGGAACCGAAGTGGCGACAACTTTCGAAAACCTATCCGTAATGACCCAGATCACAGGTGTATACCACGAAGAGGATGGAAATGACCGGTGATGAAATCCATTGCCAACATGGGACCACATGGAGTACAGGCCTTAGTCATGGGTAGCACAGCCCCGAAAGGAACTGTGTCTGGGTACCTTATTCCGGGCACAATGTAGCGACAGGCATCCACGAAGTCCTTAATATCTTTAGCCAACCCTGGCCACCAGTAGAATGCCGAGAGATCAATTGGAACTATCTTCGGGCCCCAGGAGTGTCCTGCCATCAAAGAGCAATGTCCCCAATTCATAATTCCTCCTGGCGCAGCGACGGTCGAACGTAGGTCCTTGCGAGGGGGTATCTGCCGAAGGAGACAGGAGCTGCTTGGATCAGCGTTCCGGAGGTAAAAGTTGTTGTGCTGCGGCTCCACTCCATGATGTCAGATGCGCTAAAGAGAGCATCCCCCTGAATGTTCCATTCGGCTGGCGGGGCGAAAATGGATCCAGAAGTTAAATCTTGAAAAAAAAGAGACCACCGTGCTGCCGAGGATTGAGGCGCTGGCCGACTGGAGATACTGAAGGTTTATGTGATCGTATATTACTGCAAAGGATGACGAGCACCCCTCCAGGATATGCCGCCACTCTCCAGGGCCCTCTTGATAGCGAGTATTCTCGATCCCAATAGCATAGGTCCTCTCAGCTACGAGAATGTCTTGGAGAAGAACCGCGCAGGTGATGGCTTTTTCCCCTTGGACCCGTTTGATAAGACAGCTTCCGCCCCCACCGGAAGAGCATCCACCTCCAGAGAGAAAGGCTTCTCATGTACCAGGCGTGAAAAATAGGTGCGGAAGCAAAGGCTGACTACAATCCGAAGGCTCTTTCGGCCGCTGGAGGCCAACATATGGGATTAGCCCTTCTTCCTGTGTGTGAGAGCCACAATAGGAGCCACCAGTGTAGATAAGTGGTATATAAACTGCCTAAAGTACATTGCAAGCCCAAAAAACGTTATATGGCTCGGAGTCCAACCAGGTCCGTGGCCATTGCAGGATAGCAGACAGCTTAGTGGGTCCATTGACAGGCCTCGTCGGAAGACGATTTAAACCCGAGGAAAAATCGCAGACTGGCTTGAATGGTAACAAAACGCCATTTCGCTGATTTGGCTGTACAGGCGGTGCTGCGAAGGCGTGCAGGACAAGGTAGGCGCACCTGGTGTAGATGGGTTCCGGAGGTCCAGGGGAAAACCCAAGATGTCGACCAGGTAAACGATATCCACACGTGTAGATCAGTGTCCTGAAGATGTCATTTACCACTCCTGAAAAACCGCGGGAGCATTGCAACAGACCGAATGGCATTACTAGGTACTCAAAGTGACCGTTAGTCTGGTATTAAACGCCGTCTTCCACCAATCACCCTCACGGATCCTGATGAGGTTGTCTGCCCCGCGCCGAGGTCCAATTTGTGAGAAATCCTTGGCTCCCTGAAGACGTTCCAACAGATTTCTGTAATTTGTGGCAACGGATACCGGTTTTTCTGATACTGGTAATCTTTGGTGGAGAAGTACTAAAGTTTGATTTGAATATTTAGTGAGAAATGATTTTTCCAGTTTACAATTTGATAAAAGATGATGAAACAAAGGCCATGAGGCACCCAAAATCAAACCAAGGACACCTCTAACAGATCCATGATTCAATTTTTTTTTTTTAAAACGAATAGTTTATCAGTAGTTCCTTTCTTGGCCTATTTTACAAACTGCCCTATGCAGTTCGAGTCTTCCCAGCCTGGTGCAAGGGTTACAAGTTTTGTTTCTGGTGTCCTTCGATAGCCGTTGTCTTCACCATAGTGGAGTTTGGAGTTTGACTGTTTGGTTGTGGACAGATGTCTTTAACTGGATAACAAGTTTCAAACAGGTGCCATTACTACAGGTAAGAGTGTAAGGACTGAGGAGCCTCTTAAAGAAGAAGTTTCAGGTCTGTGAGAGCAAAAATCTTGCTTGTTTTGTAGGTGACTACGATACTTATTTCTACCAATAATTTGAAATAAATTTTCCAAATCAGATAATGTGCATTTTCTGGATTTGTTTTCTCATTTTCTCTCATAGTTGAGGTGTAAGGATGCTGATAGTGGATTCCACGGACCACACCCGCAACGATGGTGTAAGACCGTAACCAGGGGGGCGGAATCTAAGTAGAACCCGGTTTCACCAGAGCCCGCCAACAAAGCGGGATGGACTTGCTGCGGCGGATAACTAACCATGTCGCCCCACGGCATGCTTGCTTGCTGTGCAGCCAAGGCAGTGCGTGGTACAAAATCGTGAGACGTAAGGCAAAGTCGGGGACAGTCAAGAGGACAGTGGCAGGAGCGTCAAAGGTGCGAGGGTCAATGAAAACAGGAGCGTAAAGGATCGGTACACACCTGAATACGTGCTTATGAAGGCAGAATACCTTTCCTCTAAGGCAGAAACGGAACGAAAGATCCGGCAAAGGTGACCCGGAAGGAGAGGTTAAATAGCGGACACCGGCCAGCCTTAAACTCAATAATGGGCGTACTGGCCCTTTAAAATCCCCGAGAGCCCCGCGCCGCCGGCGCCTAAGGCGCGGCATGCGCATACGCCGGCCCAGGAGGACGGGAGGACGTGGGAGTCGGCAGTCAGGTAAGCGGAACAGCCGGGACCACAACCCGTGTGACCGGCAAGTCGCCGGCCGTGACCCGACGCGGCAGCACGAGTGTGCCCGCAGCCCTGGCGAGGGGCTGCGAGACCACTCGTGACATGAGGTCTACCTTTGATGTTAATTACAGCTCTCTCTCATCTTTTTAAGTGGGAAAACTTGCACAATTGGTGGCTGACTAAATACTTTTTTTCAACACTGTATTACAATTGTAATTGTATTTATCAATTGATGGTAAAGCTTTCTTTTTCTAATTAATATGTGTAATAGACCCCACCATAAATGGACCAGGTAAAAGTATGATCATCATATTGGAGCATTACAAAAATAAGTATTTCCCCTAATAAACATTATCACTTCTAACCATAATTAAGTAAATTATAAAATGAAATTTATGCAAATAGCAGAAGTATCAGCAACACACAATACTAACATAAATATCACCATAAGGTGTTCAACTAATGGAAACATAAAGTAAATAATAAAATATTCTTATAACAAATTTTTAAAATGCATTAGCAAAATTGATAGAAATGTTAAAATGTTATGGTCACAAAGTTTGGCTGTCAGGCTAATTGAGGTGCCCCCTTCAGAAAAGGAGGCTAATGTACTTCATACAGATATTAGTAACATAATGACATACAAATTCTTCCTTTTTTTAAAATAAAATAAAAAAAAGCTCTAACTAAAAGTTGGCCAAGCCTAATGATGCTGGTGGGATCAGTTTTAGTTCTGCTGTTTTCTGATGAGTACAGTATCAGTTGGCTGTTCCCCAGCAGCAGATGCAACATACGCAATCAAGGCGATAGACTGTTAGCAACCCAAGTTGGTTAGATTTTGTGATTGATTTTTTTTAAAATGTATATCTTATCATTTTATATGATTTTACTTTAATTTTACATAATTTATTTATTATAGTACAAATAATATTGACTTTAAGACCACTATTAAGTAATTAATTAGAAATAGGCTCTCTTCACAGAGATGTTTTTAGGCTCCCATTAGTGGTTAACAGGGGTTTTACTGAGTACAGGCTTCACAGACTTGAAGCTGTTACTCTGTACTCTTACAGCTTCAAATCCAGGGGTGGGTCTCACCCAGTAAGGTATGTCTTTCCTCACTGACGACTTGGTGAAACCCAATCCCAAAAAAAATTTCCAAAAATTTATTTTATTCCCCCCCAGTGAGAGCAGTGGAAGGTAGAGAAGTTTCAGCCTCTGCAAGATCTACTGCAATGGTCAGTTATTCAATCTCCTGAATAGACTAGTCAGTCCTCCTCCCACAATTCTCCTTGTAACCAGACACCTTTCACCTTTCTGCCTGCAAAAAGTTTATACATACAGCCTGAAATCGAGCGAAACAAATTGTGGAAAATGCACTCTGCTCACCCCTGCTGTTTCAGGCAGTGAGGCAGAGGTGGCAGAAGAGTATATAAGGCTGTGTTTATATGGGGGGAGAGTAAAAAATAGTAGCAAAAGACTCATTAGTAAGGCCCAATCCTTTATCAAAGAAGCTATCACTGAAGTATGAGCATAGAGGAGGGAGCCTAGCAGACTGTTATTTACAAAGCCAGCAGTCAGCACAGAAAGCTGTTTCCCTTTCATTTGACACAGCTCAGAGGGGAGTAAGCATTGTGAGTGCAGGCAGCCAATCACAGCAAGGGGGTGTGGCCTGACCACAGGTTGCTGATTTAGCTCTAGACACACAAATTAGATAATAGAGGCTCTACTAAATTATTTATGTAATACAAACCAATTGCAAAAGTGCTTATTTTTACTATCCCTATCATTACAGATATGAGCTTTGTAGTAAGAAAACACCTTTAAGGGATATCAAAAAGCAAGAGCAACACTGTTTACAGCTCTATTTTTGCTTTCTCACTGTCAAAATGTAGGAACCTCAAGAGAAACCTAAAGGACCACTAAAGATTAGCTAGGTCTGTCATCATTAGTTGGGATCTATTTGTAAACTGATCCAGCAGAGCTGTCACAGCTCTGTGATAAAACCATGACTAATATGATTGTATCAATCAGAAAATTTGTATACAAATTTAATCCCGTTAACTGTGTAGAAGGGCACAAGGTGCCATCGTTGATGGATGGTATGTGTCACCGATGTCCCTGGCATCGGTGAAGTAAAAGCCAAGATGTTTTTGTGTCAGTAACACTAGGTTGCTGACACTTGGTTGTTAGCATAGAACAGCTGCCTTAAGCGGCTTTTACTGGAATGGCCGAAGAGATGGCTGGGACGTAGATGTGATCTGTGTGCTCTGCCATTTCATGGAGGACTGAATCCACTACTGACGCATCCAAGCGGGTGAGATCGCCAAGCACTGGCGAAGAATCTTTATGTGACTGTTAAAGCTGAAGTATGCTGTTGTTTTTCATTTGATATCCACTGTACCAGACTTACCTTCTGTGGATGTTATGTGGATAAAATAAACCACCTGTGTTATACCTGAGCATTTGCCTGCCAGTCTGCTTACCCTGAGGCCACCGTCTGAGCTACATCCTACAACTGATATTTTAGGTCATCAGACCAATCTATCTTTTTATCATTTTATTGTTTAACTAGATTTTCTTTATACTCTATTAATATATGAATTACTTACTCATTTTAGTGGAAATGCATATCAGTTGATGTTAAAATTTTTGTTTTTCTCTAACAGTTTACAGTAGATTTATTTTAATGAATTTTTCAGTCAAACTGATCTGTTCTGATACTAGAGAATTAGATACTATTGGCTTAAATGATCTTAAAGAAATCTTGAAAGGAAGATTTAAAATAAAGATTTTACTGTAAATGCATTATCAGTTTATAGTAATGTTTTTTTCCAATTTACAGAGTAAATTTAAGGATTTTCTCAATGTAGCCTAATCTATTGTAAAGCCTGGAAATCGGACACTGAAAGACTTTTAGTTAAAAAAAATAAAAGATGGCAAAAAAATTAAAAACGTAACAGTTTATTTCCTATTGTTTGAGGGCAAAAATGAAAGGGTTAATTAAAATTCATAATGTAGGCAGAAAAACAACATTAACCATCTAAGAGTAATGCAAACGCTGAAGAGGGGGAGCACAGCTGACACCTGCTTGTTTCTTCCGTAAAACATATTTAGTTCCTATTAAATATAATTTAAAATAGGTAAACCATCAAACAGTCAGGGGTAGCTGCCGTTGATGACCCTTTATTCCATTAATGGAGACAGATGAGCCATTTTCATGTGTAGAAATAAAAACTTCCCACATTGCTGAGGTGGATTTTTATTCAATTATCTGTGAATTTAACTCAATTTATTTTATGTTGCCAATAACTGGAATATTGTTACTTTTTTTTTTTTTTCTAATTAGCTTTTTACTATAGCGGCTTTTAATCAACTTGTACAAGACTCTACTGTTTCTCTTTTGGGAAAAGGTCATGTGTCTTTGGCCATTATATGGAATTCTGATGTGGTCGGAACCCTTACAATCATAAGTCTACAATGATTTTTCCTCTCTGAGCTAAAAATTGCTGTCATCTGTGGGTTGCAGTAAGGCCACAAATTTTTTTGCTTGTAATAATGTTTGCCATGTCTAATAGTCTAAAGTCATTATACAAGTAAAATAATTAAATTTTACATTGGATTACATTATTGTAATTGGAAAGTGTTACAAAAACGAGAGAGTGTGGTGTATTTCTCCATCAGTATCCAACAGGTAACGAAGCACTTGATGTAAAACTGATACATTGGATTATGCACAATGCGAGGCCCAATGAGGCACAGCAGGAAAAAGAGATTTACTAAAGACAGAGGGGAACATGAATGAAAACTGTCTAGGTCTAAGAATTTCTTTGTAGCCCATAGCAACCAATCAGAGCTCCAGAGCTTCATTTTTTCAGAGCTTTATATGAAATGGAAGGGGAGCTCTGATTGGCGGTTATGGGCTACAAACAGAGTGTTAGACCGAAACAGTTTTTATACATAAGGTTCAGAATCCCTGTGTCATGCACCATCTCAGGCCCCGCTCCAGGCATAACAAAGTAAAGATTAACTAAGCCAAATCTGACAAAATTGACTGCAAACTGCACCAAAATGGAATATTTGGCATATGTAGAGTTTATTTTCTGCTTTAGACCATTTTTAAGCATAACTGTTTTTAAAAAGTGGATTAAAAAAGGAATGTAATAAATTGTCATAACATAATAAGAGATCATTTTCTAACAAGTCTAGCACCTTGAACCAATTATTATTATTATTATTATTATTATTATTATTATTATTTATTTATTTATTTATTTTAGCACGCCCTTGGCTCCAGGGTGCTGTACATTCGGGTTTCAACCAAATGAAGCCATGGGCCATTTTGATAAATTTTGTGTAATGTCTGATTTTTTCAAAGTTCATATATAAAGCCATCCTAAAACACAATTGATAAATCCCCTCCTTTGTCTCCCAAAACTTTACCTAAAGTGTTCTAATCAATTATGAGGATAGTCATGACAAAGTGTTTGAGGTGTTGTCCAGTTTAGCCAATCTCATTTTCTTACATTGCACCTTCATGCAGTGTCACACTGGGTGCTAGGGCCCAACAGAGGAGTTGATTTTAGGGTCCCACTTTGCCTCGCTGTCTCCGCTACCTGTTCAATGTCCTGCCGGTCTCGCTTCAACTTATACAGACCGATGTGATGACATCATCACACTAATCTGTAATCAAGATGGGGCGCTGGGGCTTCTGAGTCTCCCTCACCTAATTGCAGCAGGACACCGGTGGTAAACATACAGGGCATCATGTATGAAAACTGCCTAGGTCTAAAACTCACTTTATTGCCCATAGCAACCAATCAGAGCACCTCTTTTTTTTTTTCCAGAGCACTATATGAAATGAAAGGGGTACTCTGATTGGTTGCTATGGGCAACAAAGTGAGTTTAGACCTAGACAGTTATCATACATGTGGCCCAAAATGTCTAAAGATATGTCCCTTCCAGACCCCGAATGAGACATTTTATATAAATAAAAATATATATAACACTGCTACATAAAACCAGAATCCCAATCCTTAAATTACCAATAATTAAGGCCGAATACTGCCACATCATGAATACATATTACCACCACATAGTGACTGAATAATGCCGCCACACAATGAGATCTTATCACCCCCACAGTGACTGAATACCACCACACTATGACCACATATCCCCGCCACATAATGACTGAATAATACCTCAATGCCATGACCTCATATCACCGCCACATAGTGACTGAATAGTACCAGAACACCATTTCCACATATTCCCACCACATAGTGACTGAATACCACCACACCATGACCCCATTTCACCACCACATAGTAATTGAATCATACCTACACACCATGACCACATATCACCACTGTATAGAGAATGAATACTACCGCAACACCATTACTGGATATGAACCATTACACTTTGCACACTTATAAGTTATTACAGTTCAGGTACATTTAAAGATTCACAAATAACGTTTCTCAAATGAGTTGTTCACATTCCCTTTTCTTCTCCATCCGGTCCACATCACCATGTTGACTTCTCCATGCCAACACTCGTCCCTGCAGATTTGGACACAAATATTAGAATCCTCACTTTTCCAGCAACTTCTTACTTATAGTTATATAAGTCCCCTCAGTTAGGTAGCTCTATAGCTCTCCTCATTAGATAGGAAGCTCTATAGGTTCCATCAGATGGGAAGCTATATAGGTCCCTTTATCAAATAGGAAGCTCTATAGGTCCCATCATAGAGGAAGCTATATAGGTCCCCTCAGTTAGGCAGGCATGTATAGATCCCCTCAGTAAGGCCGGTATATACAGGTCCCCTTAGTTAGGCTGGCATATATAGGTCTCAGTTAGTCAGGCATATATAGGTCTCCTCAGTTAGGCAGCTATATATAGGTCCCCTCAGTTAGGCAGGTATATATATGTCCTGTCAATTAGGCAGATTTATAGATATCACTTACAAAAGACGCTAGCCACTCAGTATCCCTAAGTATCCTTTTCAGGCACGGCATTAGGGTCTCCACGCCCCATATACATACAAATACTGTAGAAGTCCGGACAATTCTTAAAATTTCAACATCTCTTTATTCAATCTTCCTTTCGGCTCTAAATGTATATAACATAGCCTCATACAATAGTATAAACATTGAAAGTGGATACTTAGGTAATTAGCTGCGACAAACTGCCGTTCAAGGGCATGTCCATGGTCCGTACAAGATTTCACTCACACGGGAGTTTCAGAGGAGACGAAGTCTTGGACGGACTATGGACATGCTCTTGAACAGCAGCTTGCCGCAGCGAATTGCCTAAGTATCCACTTTCAATATTTATACTATTGTATGAGGCTATGTTATATACGTTTAGAGCTGAAAGGAAGATTGTATAAAGAGATATTGAAATTTTAAAAATTGGCCGGACTTCTACAGTAATTGTTGGTTTATAGATATGTCCCCACAGTTAGGCAGGTATATAGAAATGTCCCCTCAGGCAGGTATATAGATATATCCCCTCAATCAGGCATGTATATAGATATGTCCCCTCAGGCAGGTATATAGATATATCCCCTCAGTCAGGCAGGTATATAGATATGTCCCCTCAGGCAGGTATATAGATATAGGTCCCCCCAGGCAGGTCTCTAGATATGTCCCCTCAGTCAGGCAGGTATATACAGCTCCTCTCAGGCAGGCAGGTATATACAGCTCCCCTCAGGCAGGCAGGTATATACTGTTCCCCTCAGGCAGGCAGGTATATACAGTTTCCCTCAGGCAGGCAGGTATATACAGCTCCCCTGGATGCTCCTCCGGCAGCTCCTTGGCTGCACAACAGAGTGACGACTGTGCTGCCGAGGAGAGGCAGCAGCGCGATGAGTTCACTTCATGGTGCCGCTGCCCGACTCAGTATTACGAGGCCGCGGCGGGCCCTTAGCACTACGGGGACCTGGCGGGCCCTGCTGTGTTGGACCAGGGGCCCACCGGAGGATTCCCAGGCCAGTCTGACACTGCCTTCATGGTAGACTGATCATAGGATGTCCTGCTGCTGGATAAATCAATTATAATCTACATGGAAATCTGGCGAAATACAGAGTGAGATTCCCTCTTTGTAGCTATTCTGTAATCTCACTAGTACACTAGGGTTCTGAGTTTAAGATCCTTATGTTATTACTTTCTAATAGTTAAAAGAAGAAGTGTGTGACAAAAGCATATGATCTCAATCCAAGATACAAACACAATATCTCAATACAAAATATATCTTTTTTGTACAAAGTTAAAACACAAAAAACATTCTAAAAAGTATCATAATAGGTAACAATCCCAGTCACTAACAAGCCATATTACGTGTCAATATGACTCCAAACCTAGAAAGATAATATAAAGATTAATTCTAAGATTTATCAATGTAAATGAGGCATGCATGCATATAAAATATAAACATACAGAAAAGGAATAAGGAAAAATAAACAAATACTATGAATGTGCCACATAAACATAATTAAAGCGACCCATGGAGTACAAGTGACCCATGCGTATCGTCTAACCAGGTTTCATCAGGTGTTTTTACATAATTTATATTGCTATACCTGTTCTTTGTATTTGTCTTGGTGTTAAATACTTTTAACTTTGTGTGTCAACTTTGTGCAATAAAGATACAATATCTCACAAAAGTAAGTACACCCCTCACATTTTTGTAAATATTGTATTATATCTTTTCATAGGACAACACTGAAGATATGACACTTTGATACAATGTAAAGTAGTCAGTATACAGGTGTTCTTATACAGGTGTTCTTTTTTTATAAATATTGTATTATATCTTTTCATAAGACAAAACTGAAGATGTGACACTTTGATACATTGTAAAGTAGTCAGTGTACAGGTATTCTTTTTCATGAAGCAAATGCTAAAATTATTCTTATTTACATGAGCACTTTATCACATTCGACAATCGAAAATTTTAGCTTTGTCTAAATGCATAAACCCTAATATTCGCCTTAATAACCTCAATAGCCCAATTCTAATGAGTAAAATGTAAAATAGACTGTTACATATATAGACATATCCAGACATTTGTCACACATAACCCTCAAAAAATAATTGGCTACTTCAATTATTCAGAGACCATTGACACAATGAGAAAGATGGATGAGAGGGCGATCAAGCTGATACGTCACAAGGCCTGCATCGTCTCACAGAATTATGTAGTATTGATATCCATCTAATATTTCATAATTGCAGGTTCTGACAACGTGAGATGAGAGGATGCAATGAGGTTAATATTTAGCTATTAATTGTTTAATTAGAAATAGCTTTCTATTAATTGTTTGATTATAAATTATCTATAAGAATAGCTAACAGAAGCAGAAAGTTAATTTTATTTAGTTTTTTTGTCGAAAATCATAAATAAGGAAACTATAATTAAAATAATAAGCCTCCTGGCACCTATCTATAAGGAAATAGGGATGAAACAAGGAACTACACTGTGCTTCTACATATATGAAGAACATTTGAGTGGAAGGAAGGTGAGAGATTCTGATGAAAAAAGGTTTTAAGTGATAACATAGAACAGGGTAAAAGGAAAGTAATCACGTTGTGGCAGGTCCGTCTGAAAATACATGTTTTTAGGGTACAATTAAAACCAGAGATGCTGGGAATCAATATGATTATTAAGGGATACAATTTAGAGATTATTTTTATATAAAATTCCCAAAATTTTTTTACGTTAGGGGAAA
>JAODAL010025360.1:0-58776 GCA_025379985.1 Phyllomedusa bahiana
GAGTGTGAGGTCGCCCTTTTTGGGGGGGGTTTTCCCTCCCTTTGGAAGGGAAAACCCTTGCAAGACTAGGGCACCCCTTACAAAAACCATGCAACAAAAAGGATTATCCTTTTTTTCGAAAAGGGGGGGGGCTAAAAAAACCCCGCTACATCGGTGCACCCAAAAGGGTTTTGCGTCCAACCCATTTTGCTCACCTTTGGGGAAAACCCAAAAATGGCTTGGGCCCAAAAATTTTCTCAAAAATTTTTTCCTTCCCCCTGTAGGTGATATGTGGATAGTCTTCTATCACACTACAGAGATCAGGATCTGATCTCAAAATTTGGGGCCAAAATTTTCCTTTAAAAAATTTTTCCCAAAACCTTTTTGTTGCCCGGCCCCAAATAAAAAATTCCTTTTCCCCCAAACAGGGGAAATCCTCCGTATCCTCACTGGTCACTTTTGTTGTTAATAATGACTCACAAGGCCATGTAAGGGCATTTTTATAGGAATCTTTCAGAATTTTCTCTGGATAACCTTTTTCTATACTCCATCATAATAGAACTTTTGAGGGGACCCAAAAGGGAAGGGCCTTTAAAGGGTTTTTCCCCCCCCCACAGAGGAAAAAGATGGTTGCTATTCCATCTGAGGAGGGAATTTTTTGGGGTATTTTTTCCCAGAAAAATTGATGTTTAAATTTTCCTCTTTTGCTTTTTTTTCAGATAAAGAAAAGGAAAGGGAAAATTTTTGGTTAATGTAAGGGGAAAATCAAAACCCCAAGGCCTTTAATATACATTCAATATTCTAAAAAAATTCTTTAAACCTCTCCTGTGTGCCTGTCTACAAAACCAGAACATCATCAATATATTGTGTCCAAAACAGGACATCTTCTGTACCAAAAAGAATATTGTCATTGAAAATGAGACTGTCGGGAAACACAATTTTTCTATGGATGATCCCCTTCTAATAAGGGTCATACAGTTGCTATTTAAATTTAAAAATTAATAAGGAGAAAAATCATTTGAAATTTTTCTGGGGAAAACCCTTATCCCAATTTTGGGAAAAGATACCATAAAAAAAAGGATCGATTAATATCGCCATATCATGACCACCTATCACCACCCCATAGTGACTGAATAATACTGCCATACTGTTCCTGACTATAAACCATTACACTACTACAAATAAATTTCCCGGTATAAACCCGTGACCTTAAAAAGGTAATTTCCCGTGTACAAGGTGCTTTGAAAATATCAAGTGGGTTACGTTTCAAAATTACATAGAGTGACCTTTACCCGTTTTCGCTTTTCATTGCGAAATATTCCCAAAATTGGTTTTGGAAAAAGGGAAAGGGGCCCCCCAAATTTACAAGACCTGAAACCCCCCAAATTTAGATCTTTTGGGGCCCACCTTTGGGTTGGGTGTTTTTGCTCTTTCTCCTAGATTTCTGCCCTGCTGTAAAATTGTGGGTTTCTCTTTGGGTATTAGTGGGGGTTATAATAATGTGACTTTATTGAGTATTTTTTCCCAAATTTTTTTTTTTGCTTTCCCAAAATATTTAAGGGCAAAACTGAAAAGCTCCTTTCCTGCCTAATTACCAAAATTCCTTTCCCGGACAAGTGCCCTTTGTAAAAAAGATAAAAAAAAATTTTCTCAATTTAAAAAACACTTTGGGGTTTTAAGTTCAGGCTGATTAAAATTTATGTATTTTAATTTTTTTGGGGTGTTTTTTCATTTTTGTTGTTATTATAAAAAAATATTTATATTTTCTTAAAAAACCTTTTTTTTAATTTTACAATTGTTTTTTTTTTTCCCCTGCTTTTTTAATTTTTTTATACAGTTAATTCCAAGTATATGCTTTAAACCTCTTTTTGTTTTTTTTGTTGTTTGATTTAAATCTATAAAAGAAATATCAAAATTTTATTTTTTAACCAAAAATTTTTTCTAACGTAGTTTACTTCAATTCATACCTCCTGTTTTGGGCTGTCCCTTGGATATTTGCTATACTACTTACACAGCATAAGCCACTTGACAAATTTGCTGTGAATATGCTTGTAATTTTGCAAATTTGGATGCAGCCAAACATCCTGTGGTCTTTTACTTAATTACCTTAAATCAAGTCTGTGGAGAATTTCATTTGGCAAATTTTTACTTTCCATGTATAAAACAACTGTAATATTTTGATTTCAACACCTTTCTACATCAGCATATATCAAAATATTGCTTTGACCATGAGAATAAGAGGATGACTTGATTATTTTTCTCAGCAAATATGGGAACATGCACATCTGCATTTGGATTTAATTAGTGATAATACATGACCGCAGAATCAGAAACTCAGTAGGGATAATGTTTGGAAAGACTAGATAATTGGAGAATATGTCAGCTCAGATCTTGCATGATATTAGAAGCGGAGACAATTTTGCTGATTGCATAAAAATCTATTATCTCAATATGCAGGGGTTGATCAGGGATCTTTATTTGCAAAACATTTTTTTAGATAGATCCTTAACTTTCCCGGGCAAAAAATTTAAAAGCATCAATATAAAATGATTGTGGTAACTTAAGTTTGATCCGGGGTTTTTACTTTTATCGGGCGATTATTCACTCATTCAGAGTAGCAGAGAGATTTTACATCCGGGCCGCACACTCGATCGCAACTTTCAAAGGGGCCCCCTTCTTTTTCAAGCATGCGTAGTGGAAAATATCTTCTGTTTAAATACCACATCGTATTAAAAACACAAAACATAAAAAATTAAAACCCTACCGAAGCTAACTACTACAAGAATCTTTTTGACTGTACCCCATTGAGACCTTGGGGGCTAAGGATTGCAACCCCATTTAAACCCAAAGGCTTCCCCTTGTAGGGGGTCGGGTTTTAACCCTTCTGTTCCCCTTTCAGTCAACGCGCCCCCAACACACACCACCGGGGATCACTCACCCGGGGTTTGCTGCGTTTTAAAATGCGGGCAAGGGAAGTTTCGCCCAAATTTTTTATCATTTTTTTACCGATTTTCGCTTAAATGATCGGTTTGGGAGACCTAAGTTCGTTCAAACGATGCGGGCCGTCTTTTAGTTTGACCTATTACACAGAACCCACGACATTTTATAAGGTAAACCACTTGTGTGTAACTTGTGAAAAAATTTTTAAACTTTTTTTCGGCCGGGGGAGGGGATAATTAATGTTGGTCCTTTAATGACGGGGAGCTTTTGACACACCCCCAGAAAAGGAAAGTACCTTTTTTTTCTATCTTAGTTTTTTTTAATCATTATATTTTCAAATTCGAGAAACCAAGCTCACCTATCGTACGGCCTTTTTTAAAGACAAATGATGGCAACTCTTTAAACAATGTACCATAAACAGGGTCCCCACTCAAGACTTTCCAATATTTAGTGATGATTTTTTTTTTTATTAAAGGGGGTTTGATCATGGGGTAGAAAAAAAATGTTTTATCCGTTCAGATTTTTTTTTTAGATTTGAATAACTCTCTCTATTCATTACCATACTTACTCCTGTCTCTTCCAACTCTTTTCCCATACCTCTTCTCTGAATTTCCCTGGATTTTTATTTTTACTATTTGCCCCATCTGTTCATTTGAGCAGATGCGTCTACCCGTATTAGTTCACCTTTTAAAATCCTTTAAAATTGTAGGGTTATGAAAACTTGACGATGCAAAAAGTTGTTTCATCGTTGATTTAGAATATAAATGGTTTCTAGTTTAGAAACCAATTTTTTACACCGAACCAAGGTATTGAATCTCATTTTTTTTTTTTGAGCTGTAAATTTATAATTGAAAGTAAACCCCTAATAATTCAAAAAAACTCTCAAATTGAACTTTCGTTCCACGCCAAATAAGGAACAGTCATCCCCATAGCCCCAAAAACATAGATTGCATAGTCAAAGAGAGTTAATAAAAGCCGCAATGAGGGGTTTTGGGTGTTTCCCAAAGTTAGAAAAGTAGGGTTTTGGAGATTTCTTTAGGTGCAGTACAGGGGCGGGGAAGGGGGGGGTTGGGGGGGGTTTGGGGGGGGAAAGACCCGATTAAAACAGGATACCCCCAAAACAGCGGGCCTGTTTTCCCAGGTTTATGGGGTGCCACACCGAGACAGAGATAGCAGGTAGGGGTTTGGGTTGAAGATGGTGAAAGACAAGAAGTTCGGTTTTTTGTGAGGGTTTTTTTCAAGGAGAGAGGACATGAAGTCGAAAAAACGGACAGACTTTTTCTGGGGTTTTGTAGCAGGGCAGGGGGTGATTGTCTCGGGAGGAGGTTTAAAAAGTTAGTGCATCGCTAAGTGGGTTTGGAAGCCAAATCTGCTGATGGTTTGTCCAATGGGGGATGTGTAGAGTGAAAAAAGGAGAGGGCCAAGAAAGGATCCCTGTGAAACCCCAACAGCAATAGGGAGAGGAGGTAGAGCCGGAAAATGAGACACTGAAGGAGCGGTCAGAGAGGTAGGAAGAGAACCAAGAGAGAGCGGTATCCTGGAGGCCAATGGTGCTGAGCATGGTGAGGAGAAGGTGGTGATCCACGGTGTCAAATGCTGCAGAGAGATCCAGGAGAAGCAGCAACGAGTATTTGCCCTGTGATTTGGCAGTGAGGAGATCATTAGAGACTTTAACTAGAGCAGTTTCTGTGGAGTGTAGGGTGCGGAAACCGGATTGTAGAGCATCAAGAAGAGAATTATCAGAGAGATAGCGGATTAGGCGAGAGTAGACCAAGCGTTCCAGGAGTTTAGAGATGAAGGGCAGATTAGAGATTGGTCGGTAGTTGGTAGCGCAGGATGAGTCCAGAGAGGGCTTTTTAAGTAAAGGGGTTATGATGGCATGTTTAAAAGAGGATGGAAAGATCCCAGTAGAGAGAGAAAGGTTAAAGATTGCGGTAAGGTGAGAGATGATAGATTAGAGTCTGGACAAGGTGGGATGGAATGGGGTTACTAGAGCAGGTGGTAGGGCGAACAGACGAGAGAAGCCTGGACACTTCTTCTTCTGTCGTTGGTAAAGGGCTGAGAGCAGACTAGAGGATGTGCCGGAGGGGAGGGGATGGGGGTTTCTTGAGGATTGAGATGAGATGTTTTGCCGGGGGGGGGGATACTGTCTATTTTGTCTTTAAGTGAGTGGCCAGGTCTTCTGCACAGAGCAGTGACCGGGGCCTGAGCTTTTGGGCTGATGAGGGAGTGAAAGTGTCAAACAGGCGTTTTGGTTTTTGTGTAGTGTTGAGATGAGGGAGGTGAAATATTTTGTTTGGCGCAGTGAAGGGCAGAGTGTAAGTCCTGAGCATGAATTTGTAGTGCAGAAAGTCTACAGGTAGCTTTAAACTTTCTCCACAGTCTCTCAGCAACCTGGAACAGCACTGCAGATGGCGAGTCGAGGCGGGGTGCCATGGCTGTGGGCGTCTGACTCGGGTGGTGCGGTGTCTGAGTGGTGCCAATATGTCCAGGTTGGTTGAGAGATTTTTCATTGTACTGCTTGACAGCCAGGTCGGGACGGATCGGAGGAGATTGGGGGCAGTGAGGACTGTATGGTGTCTATGAGTTCCTGATGTTCATGGAGCGAATGTTTCTGGATGGGTGATGGGCAGGTGTGTCCAGAGAAGGCTGAGAATTTGTGATAGTGAAGGAGAAAAGGATGTGATCAGAGAGCGCATACGGAGAATTAGTGAGGTTCGAAACTGATGAGTGACTGCAGAAAACCAGATCAAGAGCGTGTCCTCCTTGTGGGTGGGAGAATCTGTAAATTGCAAGATACCAAAGGATGATGTTAGCGAAAGAAACCGAGAGGCAGAAGGAACATGGGTTGCAAAGGGGATGTTAAAATCACCCATGATGAGTGTGGATTTCAGTGGAGAGGAAGTGAGGGAGGCCCGGCGGCAAATGATCCAGAAACTGGCAGGGAGAGCCGGGGGGTCTGTACACAACCGCGACTGAGGGAAAATGGCCGAAAGAGTCTGAGGGTGTGGACCTCAAACAAGAGGAAAGTGAGGGAAGCTGCGGGAGGAATGACCTGGTAAGTGCAGTGTGGAGGGAAAAAAGTTATGCCAATCCCCCCCCCCGGCCTGTTCTCAGGTCTGGGGTGTGGGTGAAGTGTAAGGCCGCCATAGGTGAGAGCGGCAAGGGAAACCCGTGTCAGATGGCTGGAGCCATGTTTTCGGTGAGAGCTAGGAGATTAAGGGAGTTAGAGAGGAACAGGTCATGAACAGTAGTGAGTTTGTTACCAACAGATCGGGCATTCCACAGAGCACATGTAAAAGTGGCAGGAAAAGACATACAATGAATAGCAAGCAGGTTACCAGGGTTTCTATGGCGGGAGGAGGGATGAGAAGTAAAGGAGGGTGGGCCGGGGTTCGGAGAGATGTCCCCTGCAGCAAGAAGCAGGAGAAAGAAAAGTGACAGCAGATGGTTTAGTGTTGTGTATGAGCGGCGTTTGTGCAACACTATGGAGGCTGGTGGTTTGGGGTAGTTTAAAAGGGAAAATAGTGTGTGGGATGTATACATTGGTGAGGGGAGGAGAGAGGCGCTGATTTGGATAGCATTTTCAGGGGGCGACACGGGTTGTAGGAAAGGAGACAGATGGCTACAAGGTAGATAGCAGTAGTGAGCATAGTGAATAAGGTGTATGTTATAAGAGACCAGTTACTCACATAACAGGTGATCCTTCAAGCTTCCTTAAGCTCACTTCTGTACTATTTCTGATGATCATGTATCACTTTCAAATATTTACTTCCAAATATGCATGACAATATGCCTCAAAAACCGACGGTCCCAGAGACCTAAGCTGTCTGATTTATACTAAACCATGTAAAGTTCCTTGCTAGCATCAATTAACCAGGTGTCCCTAAATTGGGAGCTACAAATGGCCCAGTAAAGCAGAGACTTCAAGGGGAAATCTGTGCTCAGTAAATAAACACAGGGTAATTATGGGGGCACAAAGCTGGGGTGAAATCTACAAAAAATAAAATACCAGGGAATTATACAAAACAGGGTGATGTTTAATACAAATTTAATCTGTGTGGGTTGTTGAGGGTAGTAGTCCAAGACATAAACATACCAGTAAAAACAAAACAGGGGAGTTATACAAATAATGCGTGGGGTTGTGGAGGGTAATAGTCCAAGACATAAACATACCGTAATACAAAACAGGGGAGTTATACAAATAATGCTGTGGGGTTGTGGAGGGTAATAGTCCAAGACATAAACATACCAATAATACAAAACAGGGGAGTTATACAATTAATGCTGTGGGATTGTTGAGGGTAGTAGTCCAAGACATAAACATACCTGTGAAGAGAGGAAGAAAAACGTGGTCAGATGACAGTAGGGTCTCTGAGATGCAACTCTATCAAGTTCAGTCCTATTTCTGATGATCATGTATCACTTTCAAATATTTACTTCCAAATATGCACGACAAATATGCCTCAGAGACCGACGGTCTCAGAGACCTAAGCTGTCTGATTTATACTAAACCATGTCTATGTAGATGGAAAAATAAAGAGTTATGGCAGGTGGGGAGGAAAAAACAAACGCAACAAAGATTTAAAAAAAAGGCTGTGGGAGAAAGGGTTAAAATTGTGATTTGTAAGATTTACCTTTTATAAAATGTCTTACATTACATTGTAAATGTTGTCAATTATATAAAATCAAAACACATGAGTAAGTTATGGAAAAGCAACTGACAAATATAAATCTTAGGGTGTCAATAATTGCACATATCTTATCATTCAGCTGAGTGACCAATTTTAGTTTTAAATTGGGTCAAGTGGTCGGCAGCAGCTGTCAAAGTGGCATCTCCAATTAATTTTAAATGAATGCCCCAAAATGTATTATTAAAAAAGAGGAATGGCTCAGTGGTAATTATTAAAAGATGTTATAATAAAATATTAATTATTCGTAATAAACCATTTGTTTCCAATAAACCATGATGTTTCTGTGTGTATCAGCCTTCCTGTATGGTAAATTTAAAGGGGTTTTCCCATCTAACCGTTTTAACAGCTTGCTCTTCACAGCCAGCATCAGGCTCCAACTTCCTGGCTGTGAGTAGTTTTACAGTAGTGACTAATATTTCAATTCCACTATTTGTAGCTGAGCCTGTTTGAGTGACATTTGTAGTGGAGGGGTTTTAACAGCAGGGCAGAAGGCAACATAGCTTTAAAGAGTTACATTTTTCAGTAACAAAGATAAACAAGCTCTAGTTCTGCTGCCAAGACACAGCAAGGAGTGAGGACACCATCACATCATTACAAGCAGGATATAACTTTGAAAAAAACTAAATCAAAGCAGCAATGTATTTGCTACATATTTAAAACTAATCAGTGAGATGGGAATAACCCCCTTAATTTTTAAAAGAAAAAATAATATTTTGCATTTATTGACTTAAAGATGCAGATATAACAAAGCTGGATTTTGTTTTTTCTTCTGTCTATTCATGTTAAACCATTGGATACTCTATAGACCACTTCTTTCCATGCTCAGATGTTTTTTGCAGCTTCTTTCAAATGCTTAATATTTGTTCCCATGTCATTTTTGATAGTATGTAACCAATGGGCTTTTAGTCTTCCCTGTGTCTTTTTCACCATTAACCATCCTAAGCAGCATCTTCTTTTTAGTGAATTTGCCCTCATCACATGACCAAAATTGATCAGTTTCTGTCCGGTGATCTCGCCTTCCAGGAATAATTCTGGGTTTATATGATAAAGAACATCTTTGTTGGTGATTCCAGCTCTCTGACTAAGTAGACATAAGCTATGGCTTGCCAACCGCAAATGAACCAATATGTACAATAAAGTTAGACAACGTGCCTAACGATGTGCCGAATTTATCATGTAGTATAACTTTAATAAATGAACCTGTTCATCCTTAAGTTTATCTGTAATCCTTAAAAAACCATGAGTTGTACAGTGTGACAAACTAAGAAGTTCTAATTGTGTGACCTCTAAAGTAAAAATAAATCAGAAATGTAACCTTTAGGTATTTCTTATTTTTTTTTGTCTTTGTTCCTTTAAAAAAAATAAAAATAAAAAAATATATATATATATATTAATATATATATATATATATATATATATATATATATAATTTAATAATATATATATATAGTATTTTCTGAATTGCTACAAAAAGATTTTTAGAGTATTATGCTCAACATACACTGGCACTATAGAACACATGTGAATAACTGTCAAGTGGGTGGGGATAACCTTGGGTGGGCGGGGATAACACCTGCTCATGAATAAGCTGGACTCTTTCCTGGCTGCAAATTGCCAGATTTGAGCATTGACCCCCTCAATGCCGAGGTCTTTTTTTTTTGCCGTTCGTTTTTCCCTCCTCGCCTTCCCAGAGCCATAACATTTTTATTTTTTCTACCTACATAGACATATGAGGGCTTTATTTTCCAGGACAAGATGTACTTTCTATTGGTGTTATTCATATTACCATAGAATATACTGGGAAACAGCAAAAAAAAATCTAAGTGGGGCACAATGTGAAAAAAAAAACATACTTGCGCCATGTTTGCGGGTGTTTTGTTTTTACGGCGTTCAATTTTCGGCAAAAATGATGTGTTATCTGTATTCTACAGTTTGATACGCATCTGACTATACCAATCATGTAGGGTTTATGTTATGTTTTGGTACTGTAAAAAAAATTCCAAACATTTTCTATTTTTGAAATTTGCGTCACGGCGCCATTTGCTGCGACAAATGACTTTTTTGTAATTAGAAAAGGAAAAATATGGCAAAGAAGAACTAGTACTGTTGAGCAGCTAGAATCCTACATCAGACAACAGGAAAAAATACCTCTCCAAAATCACCAGTAATTGGTCTCCTCACTTTCTAGACTTTCCAGACTTTGTAAAAAGAAGAGGGGATAGTACACAATAGCAGACATGGCTCTGTTTCAACTTTTTTGAGATGTGTTGTGCCCATCAAGTTCTAAATGATTTTTTTAAAATGAAATGGAAAAATTTCCATTAACTTCTGAGATATGTTCTATGTTCTGTTGTGAATAAAATATGGCTATTAGAGATTTCCAAGTCTTTGAATTCTTGTTTTGTTTTGTTTTACATTACATACAGCTTCCCAATTTTATAGAGTTGGCTGTCATAACAGCTCTGCTACTCCTAGCTGAGCCTGCTATATATACATTGGTGATGGAGGTGTCTACACAGCAGGGCAGAAGGCTACACAGCTCTAAGGGGTTAATGTTTGACAGTAACAAAGATAAACAATCTCCTATTCTGCTGATAAGGCACAGCAGGGAGTAGTGTTGCCATGGTCAGCCAAGGCAGCTGGAGCAAGAGATTGGTAGTCGGTAGCCTAGGGACACATGTGTACACAAGCAGGAAATAAGATCATAACATCCGCTCTAACTCTGAAAGGAAGAAAAATCAGAATAGCAATATATTTGGTAATTGCTTACATGATTAACAACTTACCACCACAGACAGTTTTGACCTTAGTGACAGTGACTCATTTTTCAAATTTGATATGTGTCACTTTGAGTAACTTTTTAATGTTTTTACCTATCCATGTGACTCAGAATTGTATTTTCTCGTGATACTTTGTGCTTTACATTAGTAAAAAAAGTTTAGCCCATACAATTCTTGTTTGTGAAAAATACCACGAAAATTTGGAAAAATTTACTATTTTCAAAGTTCAAAAATTCCTGCTTGTAAGACAATAGTTATACCACAAAAAATAGTTTATAACTAGCATCTATCATATGTCTACTTTATGTTGGCTTAATATTTTAAGTGTTTTCTTATTTTTTTTACAATATTAGGGGGCTTACAAATTTAGTAGCAATTTTTCACATTTTATAGAAAATTTGCAATACAGATTGTTTTAGGGACCAGTCGAATTCTGACATGGCTCTGAGGGGACCTGTATGTTAGACACCCCCATAAACATGTCCAGCTTAAAAAACTGCACCCCTTAACGTATTTAAAAATAGGAAGCAAATATGAAGGTGTTTCACAGGAATGTAAGGATTTAACTTTTTTATGCAGATTTTAAATGTTTATTCATTATTTACTGGAACACAGTAGATGTTAACAGAGAAACATGGCTCTAAATTAATTCCTTTGATTCTGCCATTTTTAAAGATATCCCGTATGTGACCCTAGTGCATTAATCGACTCAACCACAAGCCGCAGAATAGGAGGAGCACCTACTGAATTTTGTGGTCTCATTTTCATTAGGATTTTCTTTAGGCACCATTTTAAATTTGTGGACAACCAAAGGTGCTAAAATGTAATTAACAACCCTAAAAAGACCTTATTTTAGAAACGACACCATTAAGGAATATAGGGGTACAGTAAGTATATTGACTCCACAGGTGTATTAACATTAGGCTGTGAAAATTAAAAAATTATTTTTTCCAATAACATGCAGTGTTATCTGAAAATGTTTAATTTTTACTGGAAAAAAGCACCCCAAAATGTGTTATGCAATTTCTTCCAAGTTCGGCAACACCCTATATATGGCTGTAAACTGCTGTTTGAGTGCATGGCAGGGTGTAAAAGGTGGGAGCGCTCTTTGTCTTTTGAAATGCAGAATTTGGTGGGAGCCATGTTGCATTTGCAAACCACCTAAAGTACCAGTACAGGTGAAACTTTCCAGAAGCCAGAATTTTTGAATTGACACCCCTCAGGGAATTCATCTCAGGGTGTATTGTGCATTTTAAGCCCTCGAGTGTTTCAGTTTTTTTAGCATTGAGCCATGAAAATGGAAAAAAAAAAATAAAACAAAACAGCAGTTCTGCTGTTTTTGGGTTTTATTTTTACAGCATTCGTCATGCCGTATAAATGACATGATAACTTTACTATGCGGCTCGGTACAATTACAACTATATAAATTTTATATAGTTTTTATGTTTTAGTACTTACACAATAGAAATGCTTTTATAAAAAATGCGTTTTTAGTTCATCATGTTCTGAGAGCCATAACTTTTATATTTTTCTGTATATGGAACTAAGGGCTGTTTTTTTGTGGGATGTGTTGACGTCTATATTGATACCATTTTGAGGTTCATATTACTCTTCGATTGCTTTTTATCAAGGATTTTGGGAGACATGACTGATTTGTTAACTTTAATTTGTTAACTTTACTCAGCAGGTCAATAAAATTACAGCGATATCAAATCTATAGATCTTTTTATGCATTACTGCATAAAAAAACTGTTGTTTAAAAAAGAAAACACGTTTTTTCATCGCTATGGTCTGATAGCCATAACTTTTAAATTTTTCTGTCTACAGAGCTTTGTAGGGGCTTGTATTTTGCAGGATGAGTTTTCTTTGGTACCATGACACATGACTTTTTAATCTGGTTTTTGGGAGGCAAGAAAGAAAATCTAAAATACAACAATCCTGCTAGAATTTTTTATTTCTATGTTTTACGGTGATCACTGGGCAGTACACATGACATGTTAGTTTTACGCTGTGGAGTATTATGATTACAGTGACACCTAATTTATATTTTCTTTAATATAGTATCACTTAAATAAAAAGGGTTTCATTGTGTAAAACAATGTTTATATTCTAATAGCCATACATTTTTCTGTTTATATGGAGCTGTGCAAGGGCTTTTTTTGGGGGACAAAAATGTTTTTTTATTGGTTCCACTTTATTTGACTGTTTGATCGCTTTTAATTCCATTTTATGTGCAGCAGGCCATCGCCATTATTTTATTTTTACGGTGTTCATCATACGGGTTAAATAACATGACAGACTTATAGGCTAGGTCATTGCGCATGCGGCACTGCCAAATATGTGTACTATTTTAGTTTTGATCTTTTTTGGGGTGATTTCCATCTGTAATGGAAAAAGGATGGTGTTCTTGCTTTACTTTATTTTTTGCGTGTGTTTTTTAAATATTATTATTTTCGCTTTTCTTCACTTATATTTTTTGTTTTACTTGTATCCATAGGGGACTTAACTTAGTGATCTTTAGATCACTGTTACAGTACATAATAGTAGATTAACTGTATTATTGTGTATTGAAGCTGTTAATAACCAAGCCTGACTGTGACCTCAGATGTTACAGACAAGCCAGTCGCCTTTGCTCGGTTCCTAGTTTGTGTTGGAAGCCATATGCACCCTGTGATTGTGCAGCTGTAGCGCACAGCTGGTTCCCCCACAGTGATCATGCAGGCTCCACTTTTGAGCGATCATCTTGCTGTAAATATACAGCAATTTGTGGGAACCCCCACCTGACCATGGCGTAAACATACTTCACGTCTTGGGAAGGGGTTAAAGCTAATGTTTATATTCTGATAGACATAATTTTTTCTGTTTATATGGAGCTGTGTAGGGGTTTTTTTTGCGGGACAAACTAATGTTTTTTATTGGTTCCACTTTGGGGTTTATTTGACTGTTTGATCGCTTTTTATTCCATTTTATGTACAGCAGGCCATTGCCATTTTATTTTTACAGTGTTCATCAGGCGGGTTAAATAACATGACAGACTTATAGGCTAGGTCATTACGCATTCATTTGAATATCTCATTAATGTTTTCTTCTACTGACAACAAGCAGGTATACTATAAACAGTATGATGTGGAAACTCCATACATATAAGAACGTTTTGTAAATTTCTAAAACTAACTAAAGCAAGCCATTGCATTGGAAATTGAGACTATGTGTTCTTAGACATCAACTGTGTTATTAATAGAGAGTGTGTAGAAAAGCAGTGTGGCCCATTTGGAAATGTCATGGGTGTTTTTAGTGCACATATCCATGTGCTAAGCTATTTCCATAGGTTAGGAGAATATATGTTCAGAATGTATTTCCCTGTGGAGAGCCTACTGTTCCTGAGCTTGCTTGCCTTCATTTGTGACAGGTGACATGGGTTGTGAATATTTTATGTATCTAGGACAACAAAGCTATTAATAAATTACTATTTAAAATATAACAGCAGGATAAGATGTATTAACTTCTATATTTTAATATACAATAAAATAACACATAAAATAAGATACATATATGTTTTAGTACTGTATAAATGCTGTAGGAGGAAACATTATTATTTCTAGCTTTTAAATTCAGATTTACATGTAAACTTATAAATCTGCTCCAAAACTGCCCTAAGCCATATCCACAAGTCTGAAATTCATGGTGTCTCAACGGGCAAGTAATCTATGATGGGTACTCTTATCACTTACTGGAAGTTACTGAAGTTCATATAACTAAAATAGATGAGCGTGCATGTGCAGGGGAGAATCGGGGGAAATATCTGTCAGCCTGGAAGGAATCAGTCCTATTCCTAATTAGGGTTATCTAAAAATATATTCAGTTTCTGATCTATAGTAAAATAATCAGTTCCTGGGAAAGTTAATGATCTAGTGGATACATAGTGGTTTATGACTGGCTTGGTGATACCAACCTGGATGACATTCAGGGGCGTAGCTAGAGACTCATGGGCCCGGGTGCAAAACTTCAGCTCGGGGCCCCCCTACTCCCAGACATGGTCTGTGGACCAATAATTTTCAACAGGTTCCCTACTTGACGTGACGGATGTTTGCGTTGAAACGCACTGCAGAAAATTATTTCTATTTAAAGGAATTATCCAATAATTAATTTCAAATGGGGCCAAAGAAAAACAAGTTATACAGCCAAAGTGTCTGTTCCCTGTTGCCCCCTCCTCCCATAAAATAAAAAAAATGTTGTGGAGTTAATAGGAAAAAAATGCAATTGTGCACAATATGCAAGGACCAAATAATACTACCACAGCATGACAACATATCACCACCATAAGGAGACTGAATAAGACCATTGTACTGTTACTGAATATAAACCATTACACTAAGACCACTTTTACCGCAATACAGTGACCATATAGCGGTAGATAGCAGTTGTATACAGGTTCTGCAGACATATAAGTGATTACAGAGCAGTTACATTTAGTGACTCACAGGTGATGTATTTTCTGATAACATAGTTACATAGTTTGTCAGGCCGAAAAAAGACATACGTTCATCCAGTTCAGCCCATTTATTAAAGTGTTGCTAAAGTGTTAAAGTGTTGATCCAGAAGAAGGCCCAAAAACCCCCATGAGGTTGGGGCCCTAATTGACCTCATGTTAGGGAAAAAATTCCCTTCCCTGGCTCCAATCTGGCAATCGGAAATAAATCCCTGGATCAACGACCCCCCAGAATCCTAGTCACAAATAACTTGTTTAAACTACATCTAGAAATGTATCCAGCCCCTTTCTTCGGAACCCTAGTCACTATAACTTGTTATGTTATCACGCTCCAGAAATGCATCCAAGCCCTTCTTGAACTCTGTTATTTGAATTCACCATGACAATTTCCTCTGGCAGAGAGTTCCCACCTTCTCACCGCTCTAACAGTAAAGAATCCCTTTCTATGTTTATGTAGAAACTTTCTTTCTCAAGACTTAGAGGATGCCCCCTTGTTCTGGGATACAGTCCGGGTATAAAAAAAATCTTTAGTGAGATCTCTATATTGGCCCTTAATAAAATTAAACACATTTATTATGTCCCCCCGAACCCGGGTCTTTTTCTCTAAACTAAATAACCCTAACCTTGCTAATCTTTCTGGATATTGCATTTCCACCCAGCCTTTAATTATTTTTGTTGCCCGCCTTTTTTACCTGTTCAAGCTCTACAATGTCTTTCCTGTGAAACTGGTGCCCAAAACTGTACACAATATTCCATGTGTGGTCTAACCAATGACTTGTATGGGTGGGAGAATAATGTTCCTTTCATGTGCATCTATGCCCCTTTTAATACACCCCATGTCCTATTAGCCTTGGCAGCTGCTGCCTGACACTGGCTGCTACAGTTAAGTTTACTGTCCCACTAGGATTCCCAAGTCCTTCTCCATTGTCACTTTTACCCAGTGTTTTTCCATTTAACATGTAATCATGTAATGGATTTTTCCTCCCCATGTGCATAACCTTGCATTTATCAGTGTTAAACCTCATCTGCCACTTCTCTGCCCCAGGCCTCCAAAACCTATCCAGATCCCTTTGTAATAACATATATCCTCCATTGTGTGGATTCTTTACAGAGCTTAGTATCATCTGCAAAGATCGATTTTTCTAACTGTGCAATCCCTGTTGTAAGATCATTTATGAAAATATTAAAGAGGATAGGGCCCAATACTGAGCCTGTGAAACCCCACTAGTAACAGGGATCCAGCCTGATTTATGCACCGTTAATTACCCCCCTTTGTTTTCTATCATTGAGCCAGTTGCTTACCACTTGCACACTTTTCCCCCAGTCCAAGCATTCTCATTTTACTTACCAACCTTTTTTTGTGGGAACAGTATCAAATGCTTTAAAAAAAAATCCAAATATATGACATCCAGTGCCCACCCTGTCCCAGTCTGGAAAATAACCTCCTCATAGAAACTGATGAGATTAGTCTGACAGGACCTATCCTTCATAAACCCCTGCTGGAACGGCGTTATACATTTATTTTCATGAGATACTCCAGGGTAGCATCTCTAAGAAACCCTCAACATTTTACCTACAACAGAGGTTTAAGCTTACCGGCCTGTGGTTTCCAGGATCACTTTAGACCCTTTTTGAATATGGTACCACATTTGCTATGGGGCAATCCTTTGGACATACCCCGTTATTATACAGTCCATAAATAATAAAAATAGGGGCCTATCTAACACATTACTTAAACTCCCTTAGGGACACGCGGGTGTAAAACCGTCAGGGGCCCGGGAATTTTTTCTATTTTAATCTTCCTAAGGCGGAGCCCGCACTTCTTCCTGGGTTAGACAAGAAAAATTTAAGTTGGAGTTAAACCTCATCCCTCTGTTTCAACAGGAAGCTCATCCTCCTCGGTAAATCAAATGGAGAAGAAATTGTTTAATAGGTTTGCTTTTTTCTCATCGCCCTCTATAGTCTCTCCCCTGTACTTTTTTTTAAAGGGCCAACATTTTCTTTTTTAATCATTTTACTATTTATATAGTTAAAAAATATTTTGGGGTTAGTTTTTACTTTCTATGGCAATACGTCTTTCTGCCCCCAGCTTGCTGCCTTTATCTTTGTTTTTACCCCACTTTTTTTCTTCCCTATATCTTCTTAGCGCCTCTTCACTTTCCCTCCTGTTTTTTGTAGCTGAAATGCTTTCTTTTTTTTTTTATTGCCCCCCTTTACATCTCTGTTTATCCCCCATTGGGTTTTTCCTGTTTCTAATTTTTTTTTTTTACCATATGGTATGTACCTCTCACAGTGGGCGCCCTAAGATGTTTTTTAAAGATATCCCATTTATTTTTTGTTCTGCTATTTTTAAACACCTTGTCCCAGGGCAATACAGTTTAGTGCCTCTCTAATCAGGGTTAAAATTAGCCTTCCCAAATTCAGTGTTTTTGTTGCTCCATGACAAAAAGGTCTATTGAAGGATAAATGGAAGTTTATTATATTATGGTCACTATTCCTAGGTGCCCCTCAACCTGAACCTTTGTTTTCTCTGTAAGGTCTATTAGTCCCAAAATTAAGTGCTAGAGGGCCTTTCCTCTAGTCGGTTCCTGCACCATTTGGGGGAAAGGTAATTATCTTTAGTTATAGACAAAAACCTGTTTCCTTTGTGAGAGATACAGGTTTCAGATTCCAGTTTATGTCTGGGTAGTTAAAGTCGCCCAGAATGACCAACCTCATTCTGATTAGATGCTTCATCCCATTTGCCTGAGGAACATATCTTCTATGGGTTCTGTTAAATTTGGAGGCCTATAGCAGACCCATATTAGAATTATATTACTGTTACCCTTTCCCCCATATATATTTAAACATAGTGATTCCACCTGTTCACAACCTGTACCTATATCTTCCTGCATGTTGGCTTCAGACCGGATTTTTACATAGAGACAGAACCTCCCCTCTTCCGGTTGTTTACGGTCCCCTTTGTAAAAAAGACTGTAACCCTGCAAGTTAAAAACCCCCCAGTCGTAGCTCTCGTCCAGGGCCCTGTCTCAGTTATCCCCACTATGTCATATTTTCTTCTGCAATTAATACTTCTAGTTCATTTATTTTGTTGGTCAGACTCCTGGCATTGGTCAGCATGCAATTTTAGAGATTTTTCCATTTTATTCCTTTCTCCCTATTTTTTTAAACTATTGCTACCCTTCCCTCCAAATCCACCCCCGGATTTATTACTAATTCCCCGCTCTCTATCTTCACTATCTTGCACGCTATATGTGTTTGTTTCCCTCCCCCCCAGTCCTAGTTTAAATATTTTCCCCCAGCTTCCTAGCCATTTTGTCTCCCAATACAGCTGCACCCTCCCCATTTAGGGTGCAAACCCGTCCCTAGCATAGAGCCTGTAAACCAAGACAGGAAGGGCAGCCCAGTTCTCCAAAAACCCAAATCCCTCTTTCCAACACCAATTTTTGAGCCACTTATTCACCTCTCTAATCTCCCTCTGCCTCTGTGGTGTGGCCCGTGGAACAGGTAATATCTCTGAAAATATTACCCTGGAGGTCCTTGCCTTGAGCTTTTTGCCTAAGTCCCTGAAATCATTTTTAAGGACACTCCACCTACCTCTAACTTTGTCATTGGTGCCAATGTGGACCATGACAGCTGGGTTCTCACCAGCCCCACCCAGCAATCTGTCAGCCCGATCCGCGATATGTCGAACCCGGGCCCCAGGTAAACAACATACTGTTCGACGATCCCGGTCTTTGTGGCAGATTGCCCTGTCTGTTCCCCTGATGAGTCGTTCTTTTTTTTCTTTCTTCATCCAGTCCAAACCCTCATGACATCTTCTCTCGGCCACAACTCATCCCTGCAGAATTTACCACACACACATAATTTTCCCATGGGGCCGCATGAGAAAGTAGGATGGCTTTAGAGGGCCGGACTAATAAAAGGAAAAAAAAAAACATAGGGTAAACGAGGAAAAAATTGGTTTGTGGGGTTTATTTTTGTGGAAACTTACTCTGTGCAATCAGCAGGGCAGGTATATACAGCTCCCCTTATTAAGGTAGGTATATAGATATGTGACCCAGGAAGGCATGTATATAAAGCTCCCCTCAGTAAGGCAGGTATATAGATATGTCTCCACAGTCAGGCAGGTATATACAGCTCCCCTCTGTTAGGCAGGTATATACAGCTCCCCTCAGGCAGGTATATAGATACAGCTCCCCTCAGGCAGGTATATAGATTTATGTCCCCTCAGGCAGTTATATAGATATATGTCCCCTCAGGAAGGTATACACAGCTTTCCTCAGGCAGGTATATAGATATAAGTCCCCTCAGGCAGGTATTTACAGCTTCCCTCAGTCAGGTACATTATATAGATTTATGTCTCCTCAGGCAGGTATATACTGCTCCCCTCAGACTGGTATATAGATTCAAGTTCCCTCAGACAGGTATATAGATTTATGTCCCCACAGACAGGCAGGTATATACTGCTCCCCTCAGGCAGGTATATAGATTCAAGTCCCCTCAGGCAGGTATATACTGCTCCCCTCAGGCTGGTATATAGATTCAAGTCCCCTCAGACAGGTATATAGATTTATGTCCCCACAGTCAGGCAAGTATATACTGCTCCCCTCAGGCAGGTATATAGATTCAAGTCCCCTCAGGCAGGTATATACTGCTCCCCTCAGGCAGGTATAGAGATTCAAGTCTCCTCAGGCAGGTATAAAGATTTATGCCCCCCGTAGTAAGGCAGATATTTACTGCTCCCCTCAGGCAGATATATACTGCTCCCCTCAGGCAGGTTTATAGATTTAAGTCCCCTCAGGAAGGTATATAGGTTTATGTCCCCATAGTCAGGCAGGTATACACTGCTCCCCTCAGGCAGGTATATAGATTTATGTCCCCATAGTCAGTTAGATAACCAAAATTAAAAATAATTGCACTAATACTTACCTTTCATCCTTTGCCAGCTGAGCCTCTTCCTCTTCAGTCCCGCTGGGACGCTCTTCCTGCAGCTCCTCGGCCGCAAAGCCTATGACGGCTGTGCAGCCAAGGAGAGGCAGCGTCTTGATGACCTCACTTCATCGCGCTGCTGCCTTCAGTGAGCTAAGCGGCCGGTATCAGTGTATACCAGCCGCTTTGCTTCAGTCGCTGCATCCCTGGCTCTATGTGAGCCAGCGATACAGAATGTGGCGAGGGGGACCTGCGGGGCCCCCCTGACTCAAGGGCCCAGTCGCAACTGCGACCGCTGCAACCCCTGTAGCTACGCCACTGATGACTAGATATCTATAGACATTTGGCTAGGTGGTAAAAAAAAAATAGAAAACTTGTTAAAAATGGGGAAAAGTCTGAAATGAATTGGAATTTATTTGATTTTTAATGCTAACATTTTCATGTGTTTTGATTATTGGCAGATTTTACATATCCAAAGGGTTCTGAGATTACTTTTAGTGACCTTTTAAATTTATGTTAGTGTTTGATATTTTGTGTTTACAAATTTAATAAAAAATTTTCCACTTTCAAGATAGCTACACCACCCAAAATAGTTTGAAATTAACATTTAACATACAGCTAGTTTATTTTTCCATTATTAGTTGTGCAAAAAGTACTGAAACATTGAACAGTTGGACATATGCATTCTAAAGTTAAGAGATGGTCTCATTCAGTTCATTTAAATAAATATTCAAGAAATGTTATGTTTATCCTGAATTTTCAACGAAAAGCCAAATATCCCTAACTTTTTGTGACTAGTGTACCTATTGTAAGTATGAATTATTACTACCAGTATCTGTGTTACAGACATTTGCTGTGCTGCAAGAAAGGATTCTGTGCCTATGGCTGTCTGGTCATGCAGATGTTATTTCCACAATGACAGAAATTCTGTGTGTCATTTTCAACACATCAGAGCTTAAAGGACTTCTTTTAAGGGCAATCCTATCTTCAGATTTTGTTAACCTTTTTTTTGCATCTTTTATGTGCCAAAAAATTTCCTTTTAAATAGGCCTAGGGTTTTTTTGCTAAAACGTCTGAAAGGGGACCCGCGGGGACCCCCCCAAAGCGATGGTGGAAGCCACCCGGGGGGGGAATCTAAGTGGGTCCCAGTTTTCCCCCAAGCCAGCCCCCCAAAGGGCGGGATGACTTGCTGGGGGGGGGGAATCAAACAGGCCCTTCCCACTGGGGGAAATTTGGGCTTCGGGGTGGCCAAGGGTGCGGGTACAAATCCTCAGGCAGGCTGGGTATTTGGGGAGCGGGCCGGGAAGGTCGGGCGGGCGGGGCGGAGATTCTTTGGTTTCAAAACCCTAGGCGAAAAATTTCGGAAAAACGGTAATCGGGACGGGGAAACAGAAACCTTTTCTATAGGCTAGGGGCACAAAAATTTCCCCGGCGGGTGACTAAAAGGGGCATTTTTTAAAATTTAGGGGAAGGGGACCGCCAATACCAAATTACCGGTGCGTCCCTTTAAATTAACACCCCGGCGCGAAGGCGCCCTGGGAGCGGGACCGGGGCGCGGCTAAAGGGAAAAGGAGAAACCGGGAGCAGGTGCGGGGCCCGGGTAATGGTGCTGGGCACCAAAAGGGGGAAACCGAGTTTTTAAACGTTTCTGTTTAAATTTTAAAGTTATAAACAATGGCATGTTTACAAAATTTAACCTAGAAACTAGGCGTTATACACATAAGGGGAAAACTAAAATATAAATTATTGTGTTAAAAATTTCCCACCATTCTATTTTTGTATTATTGGCCCCTTTCCCTTGTCCCTCGGTTTTTTTACTGGGGCCTGCCCTTGTGTGCTTTATTTTATCTTTGTAAACTTTTAAAATATATTTGATATGAATAAAAATTTGTTTTTTTATAAATCATAGGGGACATATCTCTCGTTAAATTAAATTTTGGTTTTTTCCCGAAGCTATGGGGGGGTCAAACTTATGCTAGAAATTAAGTGGACAATCGGGAAATGTTTTCCGACAGTTTATTTTGACGGGTTAAAAAAGGTTTTTCCCCCTAAATTTATAAAATTTAAACCCTCCCTGTTTAAAACCCCCCATCTATAGGGAGGACATAGTTCTCCTTATGACGAAATTCACGTGGTGTGGGGCTGCCAGCTATCATGTCAAAGGAGAGGGTTGCCTTTCCCCCGGGGAATTTTTAAAAAAATGCACTCTGAAAAGGTTAGACGAATTCTGTGGAAATCCCTTTTTGTTTCTAACAAAAAAAAACGCTCCCCAATTTAATCAAACATATCTTCCAATATCTCACCTAAAAAAAATCCAAAACTTGTTTCCACTTTCTTCTGGAAAAAAAACAAACCCCCGGTTTTTAAAACCCAAACAGTTTTTAAAAGTACCTTTTAAAGGTTTTTGGGATTGCTTTTTAAAAAAAAACTGGGCTTTATATTGCAAATACGATTTTTTTTAACCTTTTTTCTGTCTTAATATTTTGGGCGCGGGTTTTTAGCCCAAATTTTCCTTGTATAAAACAAATGAAAAATGTGAAAAATTTTAGCCCTCTTAAGTCTCCCAGCCTCTAAGGACTGCTTTTTGGGATTTTTAGCCCTTTTTTGGACCCCCTCAAAAAACATTATTTAAAGGGGGTTTTTCCCAAAAATGATCCCCCCACCTAACAGGGTGATTCTCCCTCTTGAGGCTTTAAAAACGGGGGTTGTGTTTTTTTGTGTTTAAAAAAAAAATAAACCCCCTTGTGAAAGTCATCACTCCACCCCCCCCCATGCATTCCTGATACTCATCTCTGTAGTTGAGAAAAATTGTTTTTTCTAATCCACAAGGGAACTGATTGTTACAAGCTTAAAATCCTTTTTTTTATCCTTCTTATTGCTCAAAAGTGATAAGCTCAGCAGACCCGCCAAAACTTTTTATTCCTTCACGAACCTGCAAGGGAAAGGGGGGGGGTGAGCAAGGACAGGGAGCGTTTTGGGAAATTTTTTCCCCAAAAATTCATTGCAAAACCCGTGGATTTTTTTATACAAAAATTCACAGGATCTTTTCTCCCCCTCCCTTCAAAGCTCTTCATGGGTTTCCCCCCCCCAGATAAGAATGCAAACAACGCAAGCCCCAACCAAACACTTTTTGTAGCTCCTCCTTTTGTTAAATTTAAAATGTCATGAAAAAAAGGGGATTAAGGAAGGCTGTCATAGGTTCACTTTTTTTTATTACATATATTTAGAAAAGTGATTAAATACCCTTTTTGGGAGGCCCCAACTTTCAACATTAGTCGTAGCAAAACCCCCTTTACAAAAACCCTGTTTCTTTCCTGTTCCCTCTGGGAAATGTACATTTTAAAATTGTTTTTTTTGTTTAAAACTTTTTTATTGTTGAAATGTAGCTTGCTAATAATGGTCCCTCATCTAGGAAATCAAAATTTCCCCCTCCATTTTCAAATAAAACATTTTTTTTTTTACATTTTTAATAAAAAATATAAGCCCTTTTATATAGTTTTTTTTACTTTAAAGTATCTCACAAATGTGAATTTTTGAAAATTTTGTATTTTATTTTTTCCCTTTGGGACAAAAACGGAAGAAATAAACCGCTTTGATACAATCTAAAGTAGACAGTGTACAGTTTGTAAAAAATTTGTAAATGTGCAAAACCCCTCAGAAAAAAACTTACTTGCCAAACAATGTCTAAAAGAAAGACAAAAAAGTGAGTACAACCCCCAAATGAAAAAGGACAAATTTTGCCCCAAAAAGCCATTTTCCCTCCAGTGTTTTTGTGGGCCTTTTTTAATGCTACAAGGTCTTGGGTGTGAAGGAGGAGCAGGGGTGTTAAAATTTTGGGGTTATCGCTTCATAAATCAAAAAAAACTGGGGTTTCTGGAATTCAACATGCAAAAACTCTTGAGGATCTGAAAAAATTTTGAGAAATTTTTTCTCTTTCATAAAGAGGGGGCCCAGCCCCAATTTAAAAAGATTGCCAAAAACCCCGAAACTTTAGCTGCGCGCAGGGGTCCCCAAGGGCCATAAACAGGGTTAACAAGAAAAAAAAGGCTATACTTTGTGGTCAAGCCACTTTCCTCTGAGCCGTAATGGTCTTCCTTTTACAAGGGGATGCCCAAGAATGGGCTCTCAAACTTTTCCACAATGCTCCAGAGTAGAATTCTTTGGACCTGTTTTTTCAGTCCTTAGGGCTCCTTTATTCTGAGCCTGCTTGCAGAGACAAAGTTCTTTAATATACGCCAAGGTAAAAGATCAGCTGAAGAGTACTGCACCGAGTTTTGCAAGAGGTGCATTGGGCTGTGGATGGTGTGGGCCCCAAAAATTTTTTTCATCCTGTTTTTGACGGTCCCATCTGGGCACCCACCCAAAAATGTTTTCCCCCTTTCCCGGGTTTTCCCCCCGTAAAACCCCGTTAAATTTTTTGGCATTTCCATGGCTCTCGCAGCCGCATTTGACCGGTTTTGGGGGGGGGGAAAGGGAAATTTCCAGGACCTGGGCCATCGTCCTGTGTCTGCTATGCCTTTTCCTTCCTCCCCTACAAAATCTGTCTGTTTCCGTTCTTTCCGGGGGAGGAAGCCCCCAAATTTAACTTGGAGTCATGGGCCCCTAAAAACCCGGTGGGAGTTCCCCATGAGAAAAACTCTTTCTGTACTGTGGCAAACTGGTCATTTTTTCGGAGCTGCCCCCCAAACCCCCGGTTCCCCGGGAGGAAATCTTCAATCCCGAGTGTAGTTTGGGGGGCGACTTTAGGCCTTAGACCCTTTGAGTCTATTTCTTTTAAAATCTTTTTATTAGGCATTCCAGAGTGTACATTAACTCCTTAACCCACCTGGACATATGGGCATGTCGTGGTAGCATTAAGGAATTGTTTTTCGATTTGGGCCCTGGCCCAAAATCCGAAACGGACACCCACGGCGAAAGGGGGGTTCCGATCGGTGAAAATGGCAAACTAGAAAACCCTTTGAAGGCTTTTCCCTCGCTGCCAAAGTTTTTTATTTTCTTTCAGGAAGGGGGAAAAGCCATCTTGGTAATTTCCCTTTTATACACAAAGGGAATAGGTTTTTATTAAAATTTCGTTTTTTCCCCCAGTGGTGAAACAAAGGGGACCAAGTTAAAGTAAAAAAAAAAAGTTTTAAAGTGTAAAAAAATAAAACAAAATTAAATTTCTAAACACCCTCCTTACCATTTTACAAATAAAAGAAATAAAATATTAAAATAACATTTCTAATCACCACCCTTGCCATTTTACAAATAAAAGAAATAAAATATTAAAAATTGGAATAAATTTAATCAAAAAAGTTGCATGCATTCCAAACTGGTATCAATAAAAAGTACACTTCAGGCCGCAAAAAAAATGCCGCCTAACTCAAGCTCATAGGTGTTAGTACAAAAAAGTTATTGGTTGCAGAAAATTGCACTGCCGTGCAAATTTCAAAAATAGAAAATGTTTGGCATTTTTTTACGGTACCAAAACATAGTGGAAACCCTACACGTTTGGTATTTCTGGATGCATATCAACCTGTAGAATACAGATAACACAAAATTTTTTACTGAAGATTGAATTCCATAAAACAAAACACCTGCAAACATAGCGCAAGTACCTTTTTTTTCACATTTAGCCCCACTTAGAATTTTTCTGCAGTTTCCCAGTATATTCTATATGGTACAGTGAATGACACCATTAGAAAGTACATCTTGTCCCGCAAAATAAAAGCCCTTATATATATATGTAGAGGAAAAATGTATAATGTTATAACTCCGGGAAGGCAGGGAGGAGAAAAATGAAGAGTCATATTTTTTTTCTTTGGAGGGGTTAAGGGAAAATTTCCATACAAAAATTCCACAAGTGTGGAGTATTTAACATTGTCATCAGTGTTAACGAGTTCAACAAAATCACACTCCAGGTTGCTGCATTTTACAATTTTTTACAGAACCCAAACATACAAAATAACGTGGTGTATATTTCACCAAATGTGCGAACTCCTGTCCGATGTTAAGTTTAATAGAAATATGAAAATAAGGATGCTTTTGTTCAAAAATTTCCCTGGTTTGGTGAGGAAAGATCCCAAAAAAAAGTTTCAGGGCTCACCCAAAGCCCCCATGCTGTCTCTTTTCTGCCTGATGCCTCCACTCAGTCCATGTTCATTATATATGAAAGTTTTTCCTGAAACATTTTGAATGGGGAGGTGGGATTCATTCATCCAGGTGTTTAAGATAATTTGCAGCCAAGAGTTTTCTACTTCCTGGTGCACATGAGGTCTCCTATCTATGTGGCCAAATATGGCCCACAGTGGATTATCGGGGACATAATTGGTCAGATGATGATCTCGTAAATGCCATCACCCTCTCCCAGAATTCCTGGACTACCGAGCAGCTCCATAGACAATGAAACATGTCTGCCTCTGGAGCTCCGCAACAAAAGTACCAGTTGTTTTCAAAGATACCCATCTTGAGACCCCTGACTGGCGCAATGTAGGCTCTGTGATAAAGCTGGAGGGACATTTCCCAATATCTGCTGGAAGCTAGAAATTTACGGTTATTACCTAATACTGTGTGTAGGATGGAAACCTCTAGGCTAGGATCATCCTTAACCCACCCAGTGAGCACCATGTTAGTTAGTGAGAATTCGAGGGGCGTGTGTAGAAATTTGTAGAAATTAGTGGTCAAGCCCTCCTCTGAGGTACTACGCATGAAGGACTTGCGCACTACTAGGTTCCATTCCATAGACGCGAACTGGGAGATTAGTCTGGAGACATTAGTTTGAGTTGCACACAAGTACGGGAAGAAGGAGATCCCTGCCCTGGGGTACCTTGTCTTAAAGGGGTTTTGCCAAGAACTCAGTTCCTTACCTGTTATCTGATCAGGAGACAAAATTAACTCAGCATGCTGAGTCACGGGAGGGTGGGAAGGGGGTCTGAGCAGAGACGCAGTGGCAGGTAGCGTCTTCAATGTTTACACAAATAATTACATTAGAACCAGTGGATTCTCTATACAAAAGACAGGATATTTCTCCACAGTCCCTTGCTAGCTCCTTCATGTTCCCTGTCATCAGATAAGAAGTGCAAACAGCGCAAGCCTGGCCAGATCAGCTCCTGGTCATGTCTAATGTAAACTGTCAGGTAACTAAGGGCATGGAAAGAAAGCTGTAGCTCTCAGAGGCTTCACTTTTTGTAATCACATATATTGAGAAAAGTGATTAAATACCCATTTTGGAGGATCCCACGTCAACATTACATCATGGCAACACCCCTTTCAGCTCCTCCTGCATAAGTAGTTTATGTGATTCCATATCTAGACGGTGGTAGACTGATGAAATTCCCCCCTCCCTCCCAGAATAAAATTCACTATGGGGGCGCCCCATTGAAAATCAGGGTTACCTATAAATGTGCGGAATATAGAAGCACGAGGATTTAACTTAAGTTTCGCTCTCATCTTCTGTCATGAAGAAGAGGATTCAATCTAATATTCTGGGACTAGGTGATGGGATACATATAAGAAATCAGGAAGCGAGGTCTTTCAAAGAAAGAGTTGGTCAGCGTGGCGATCTGTGTAAATTGCCGAGCCTTGTAATCAATTTGCTCTAACCCGCAATAAAGCCACTACATTATATGCACATATGTTGGGTAGATTAATGACACCATTAGCCTTGGACTGCTGCAAAACAATTAATCGGATCCGGGCCTTTTACCACTCCAGCTAAAATGTCGGAATGATGCATTAATGCGAATCTCATCCTTCGGTTTAATGTAAACCGGGAGTGGAAAAGATACAGGAGTCTGGGAAATTCAACCAGTTTAAGAAACTTTCCCCCACCCACATAGGACAGAGGTAATTGTCTCCAGCAATCTCCCCTTCATTGAATCTATATATGTGGTAGTATTATGCTGGTATAAGTGGGTGGGGGATATAGGAATGGTCACACCCAAATAAGGCAACTCCGAAACCAATTAAGAGGATCGAGATGTGACCAAGTGGGCCTTGTCGGTCCCCTTAGTATCATCGCGTTTGTTTTATCAAAGACAATGTAGTAGCCCAACGGAGGACCCAACTCCCGTAACATCTGCAGCACCTGGGGCAGAGTATGCCTCAGATTCCTCAGCAATATATAATCTGCAAAAGCAGCCACATTCACAATCGGGGGAGATTCCGGACCCCCATCACTCTTGTGTCTGGTTTGGAGGTGGTACAACAAGGCTTCTAGTGCAAAATCAAAGAGTAATGAAGACAGTGGGAAGCCTTGCCTGGTGCCTCGAAAGATGTTTATAGGGGAGGTCAATAAGCTATTAATTAAAAGGACGGTGGAGGAACCCTTCTGTTTGTAGGTGATAAAGTTTCTAAATTTGGGACCAAAATTCCTATTTGAGTGGCTAAAAAAAAGGCCAGGACATCGTGTCAAATGCCTTTTCAGCATCCAGACTTAAGAGCATTAAAATCTCAGAGGTGGGTTCTGTAGCTTTCACTATCACACGCACTGCGGTCCGGATCTTTTTGGCGACCTTCTACCCCTTTGGGCTCGGTGCACTATTGAAGGGAAAAATATTTGGACAGGTGACGCTAGAATTTTGGACAATGATTTGTAATTACTATTATACAGTGCTATGTGGTGGTAGTTTTTAACCAGCAATGGGTCTTTGTCTGGCTTTGGGAGTAAAATCGTTCACGATTCTAAGAAGAGGTCCATTGCTCCTTGATCTTAATAGATTGAGTTATATAGAGCCGTCAGGGTTGGGGACACCTATGCTGACACAAGTTTGGAGAATTCGTTCCCATAGCTGTCCGGCCCCAGCGATTAGTGGTTATGCGAGGATGCTACGGCAGCTGTTTCCTCCTACTGCTGTATGTGACAGGACTATCTAAGAGAGCTTGTTGCTTTTCACTAAGGCCTGAAAGAGAGCCAAAGGCTTTGAGTTTCTTTCTAAAGTTGTATTGCCGGTGTCTTTGTTGATTCTAGATCTGTATCTGTGAATTCTGTTTTTGTGTTGGCTTTGGGCCTGGACTTAGTAAAGTTGTAAAATCCTTTTCCCATAACGAGAGCTGACTTCTCCACATTGTCAGGAGGGAAGATCCACTTCAAAACCCCCTGGTTTTATTTGGAGGTTGGCCCTAACCATTTTGAGTTTTTGAATTTTTTGTCATGGACAATTTGTCATCAGATATTGTTTCGGGTCTCCCTTGGTTGCGTAATCATAACCCTGTCATCGACTGGAGTAGTGGGGAATTGATTAACTGGGGTCCTCAATGCTCTTCCCAATGTGTTTTCCTCATACTTGCCAACCCTCCTGGGTTGGGTGGGAGGGTCCCTCAAATGAGTTTGTGATAGATTTGTGATTTTCCTACTATAAGACACACTTTTTTCCCCCCAAGTGGTGGTGTGTGCTAGACTACTTGCACAACCTCCTGTAACCCTGCCAAAACCTACTCAAGTGTCCTCAAACCCCTTTGAAGAGCCTACAGTCTGAGGACTGCAGAATGATATAAGCACCCTTCTGGGGCCCTTCCAACCCTACCCAAGCACCCAGAAGGCCCTATATTCAAGCAGACCAAGTGGTGTGTGCTAGAGTACTGTAGGCGTGTCTTATGGTCCGGTGCGTCTTAAAGTCAGAAAAAAATGGTACTCCTTTCTGATGGCAGTGTCCCTTTAATTCCACTCCACTCTTAATTTCATACCAAGGGATTTTCATGGGCCTCAAAAGTGACAATTTCTTGAGGTTATACAGCAGTATGACACGGATAAAAAACCAATAACCCTTTTTTTTTTTCATCACTCTGAAAGTATGACGTCATCAACTTCTTTGAACTGTAGTAAAAGGCACGTTTTATATGGTTCCTATGGTAAAAGTGCATCTCTTTTTTCTTCTCTGCAGTGGCTCAAATTCTTTTATGATGTGTATGTCACTGAAATATCCATTGAGTCATAAGAGTTGTGAAAGTTATATACCTACTGCTCATAATTACTTGTTAACTATGCAGTTTTTTTAATCACATCTAATCTCATTATTGTGCAGTCACCTATATTGTAAAGCAATTAGGAAACGCTGTGCTCCAGTAAAATTCAGATAGGGGGACTATATTTACCACCATGCATGTCCCTGGATATTTGATCCATTAAATGTTCTTTTATTTAATGTGCTGCACCCCGCTGTTTCGTATGCTAGCACTTTTCCCTATACTGTACTACACTTGCTTTTGCAGATAAGAAGTAAAACAATGGGGACCTATTTCTTTTTTTGTGCAGGGAATAAGCATATGGATTTTCTCTGAAATAATTGTAGTCTTTATACACAGTCTTGAATGCTGCTGAATGGTTAAAGAGACATTATTATTACCTTCTGCTAAGGATTTCTGCCACTGAGCTCCGTGTACAATGTAGATAAAATACAGATTAACTATAATATATGAAATAAACTACATTATCTGTGAAATATATACCGTATATACTCAAGTATAAGCCGACTTTTTCAGAACATTTTTTTTGCTGAAAAAGCCTCCCTTGGCCTATACTCGAGTGTATATGTTATACAAGTTCTATGTTTCCAAAGTACAACTACCCTCACCCAAAAGTGCTATCTCTTTCAGGATCTGTCACATGGAGGAGAAAAGTCATGTTACTGCTGTGTGCTTCCAGGACCTGTGATGATGTCACACAGGGGGGGAATCATGTGTTGCTATTCAGTGTATGCAGGATTCTGCTGTCCTGGTTGTGATCACTGCTGGATGAGCTGAAACAGAGCTGTGTATGTGTGTGTTATATGTGCCTGCAGCAGAACTGTGTGTAATGTGGGGACAGCCCTACTTAGCTAATTAAAGGGACAGTTCTACTTAGCTAATTTCCTGGGACAGTTCTACTTAGCTAATTACAGGGACAGCCCTACCTGACTAATTACTGGGGACAATTATTTCATACATCGTGGCATCAAGTCCTCTAGTTGCTGCTCTTTGCTGCTCTTTGCCATGGCTTTCTGTCCTGGTTAATGAAGGGGCATCGCTTACTTGCTGCATTTCCTACCCTAGGCTGTTTTGTGGCAAAATTAGGTGCTTCGGCTCATATTCGGGTTGGCTTATACTCGAATATATACAGTATTTTTGGTTACTGGGCAGAATTGAAGAAAGAAGGCCAAATGTCTTCGCAGTTTTTGACATAGATGTACAGTAACTATAACCATAGCAGTAATAGCAGCTGCTGGGGAGTCAGAGATTGACATCTCTTAGGTGGAAGAGCATTTTGTAGAGAAAAAGAAAAATTGGTGGCTTTCTGCTATGTGCCAGAACTACTTGGGTTCCTTGATATATGGTGCCACTATCCATAATCTTTAATTTTTTATACTTTTGCTTATTTTCATTTTTCTGTCATTAACCCCTTAAGCAAAAGGCCTGAAAAGGCCTTAAAGCGGTTACTAGTTACATAGTTTGTAAGGCTAAAAAAAGACAGACGTCCATCCTGTTCTGCCTATTGTACTAAAGTGTTGATCCAGAGGAAGGCAATAAACCCCATGAGGTAGAGGCCAATTGTTCTCATTTTAATGAAAAAAATCCTTCCCGACTCCAATCTAGCAATCAGAAAAAATCCCTGGATTCACGACAATACTCCAGAATCCTAGTCACTGTAACCTATTATATTATTAGGGGCCGTTCACACGGTTATTGCAGGGATGGATTGCAGCCGTATTGCGTGCCGTACTGTGCTGCAATACGGTTGGAATCCGTCCCAGCCATTACGGTAATCCACAGTTCTCATAGATAACTATGGATTCCGTCTCTCCTCACAGAAAGTGACATGTCAATTATTTACGGCGTGTACGCGCCGTGAATAATGAATGTCTATGGGACTGGTGAGCTGTTGGCCCCCCACCCTGCCTCGACTGCACAGCAGCCGGCGTAATTGCGGGGGCGAAATCCGTCCCGCAATTACGTCGGCAATAAGCCGTGTGAACTGGGCCTTACACTCTAGAAATGCATCCAGACCCTTTTTGAGCTCTGATTGTGAATTCCCCATGACAAGTTCCTCTGGAAGAGAGTTTCACAGTCTCAGTCTATGTCTATGTAGAATCTTTTTTTCATCTAAGGTAGCGGATGCCCCCTTGTTCTAGATCCAATCCTTGGTATAAATAGATCTTGGGAGACATCTCTATATTGATCCCTGATATATTTATACATCTTTATTTATTGTGAAAGTTGCACAAAATCTATTAAAACCTCATTTATCCTTGTGTGCACTCAAAGTAGATAAAATCCCTCTTTTTCCTTAAATGAGTTGTCTCTCTACAGAGTTTCATAGGATGCATGAATAAAATACTCTGTCACTTCCTGGTTCAGAATGACTGTAATTAGCATACAGCTCCGTGGTGTATTCAACTCTGTGTTTTCAGTTGCTAGTTAGTTCAGATTAGCTCAGTAGCTTCTTGGAAACTGCTAGCAGGACTTTTTATCTGATCCCTCAAACAAAAGCCCTAATTAGTGCTGTTTAGTTTAGATAAATCAAGCTTTTTACTGCTGCCCAGCACAGAGGCTGCTGCAACCTGTGTGATGACATCACTCACTGCTATCGCATAGAACAAACAGCAGGGGGAATATGTACACAGTCAGTTACTGAGGAACTAAAAATAGCCAGGGAGGTGATTAATTCACTTGTATCTCCTTAACAAAAACAGATGAACAAAGCAATGTATTTGGAAAATGTCATTATTTTGTGTTCCCTACAAATTGAAAGCTATTCTTTGTAGCGAGACAACCCCTTTAATGTACAAATCAGAAGACCAATGTATGTAGAAAAGTCTTAAATTACCTGTCCCTAAATGTGGAAAGCTAATCTTTATAGTATAAATTCTCTGTCGTTAAATTGCTGGTGCTCATGTGGTCTCTTTTTACACAACAAAAGTCTTACTGGTACATGAACATTGCAGCACTAATGATATTAATTATAGCCTTTGTCTACGTATTAGAAAGTCAGTGATCAGCTGCATTGGGCACATGTCAATATTGCATTTTATCACAGCATCTATGTAAATAGAGACCAGCAGGGACCACAGTACTATTCCAGCACTGGTGTAGTGTTCTGTGTGTGAGCAGTGTTATAAAACTACTCTTTTGGGATGTAATTTTGCTGGTAAAGTGGTAATTTTGATTTGCAGATACCTATGGCATGTATCAACTTCAAGGCCATTGAGGTGAATGCAGCCCGACACTTCATTTATGTGGTCTGCAGGAGCTTTCACACAATAAGCAGGGATGACAAGGGCTTCACACCGAAAGACTGCTGCATACGCAGCTGTGCTAGCGCAGGGAATGGGCACCATCTTGGATTCGAAGCTCTAGGGGGCACCTCTACACTGCTTTGTTCAGCAACTGACAGACTGTGGCACAGTTCTGACACTTTAACCACCATTCAATTCCCTCCAAGTGCAACCATAATGCTGATGTGGCCCTCGGTGAAACAAATTTTTACACCCCTGGCCTATTGCCTTCACTAATTAACTAATGTCATACTAATCATGTAGATAACTTCAATTAAGATCCGTTTGGGCCAAAAATATTTGGCATAATGCTCGGGGAAAGAGTCTCAAGTTTTTAGAAATATTATTTACCCGGATCATTAATTTGTATGCTGTACTTCAATAATGAATAAAATGTGTTTTTTTGCATATTGAGATCTGTGAGTGCCATTGGAATTTTTGTTTTTTTGGCATTTAGCAGGCAACAAGCACCACAGTCATTTATTTGAGTACTGAACTAGGGGACTTTATATACTTCAAGAAAACTGTCTAGGTCTAAAACTCTCTTTGTTGCCCATAGCAGCCAATCAGAGCGCCCCTTTCATTTTTCTAGAGCACTGTATGAAATGAAAAGGGAACTCTGATTGGTTGCTATTGGCAACAAAGAAGTTTTAGACCTAGACATTTTCATACATAAAGGACATCAGGAGAGAGCTCTATTTTCTCCCCAAACCCCAATCAGAACGTCCATTGCGAGACGGCGACTACAACACCCAGGATACCGGTGAGCGCCACTTTTCTTTTTTTCTTTCATACAGAGAGAGTTTTAGACCTAGACAGTTTTCATACATATGGCCCTGAGTAAGTAAGACCACAGGCCAGTTATGCAGGAGGATAGGGGAACATTTAGGTAATGTTCAACACCATCGGGACACCCCAATTTCTCCATATGTCTGGACATATCATGGAGGTGACCATAAAGTATTGCATTTTGTGGGCATTGATGTTGTTCTAAGGTCCCAGAGGAGATGTGATCTCAACAAAACACCTCTCCAATGTGAAATTTTTTTGATGCATTAAAAGTCATACTTTCTTCATTTTTCTCCATTTGTAATTGATCTTAGTATCAGTCCAGCCCTATACAGGGGTGCATCATGCTAGTGATAAAATTTGGTTCCTTTCAGGTGCTTGACATCTTTAAATACCTAAATATCTATGATGTTAGATCCTGGCCTCCCCCTCACATTTTTTATTTGTTGCTAACATTGCAGCATGGAGACCACATCCATGTGCAGGTTCTCATTACACCAAAGAGTCAGCTGTATGTACTCCGAGGAGTCGCATACAGCTGAATTGATCCCTGCAGGCATGCGGACCTTTGCAGTGGCCAAATGCCGGTGGTGACTCAAGTATAAGCCGAGTACAGCTTTTCCAACACATTTTTTGTGCTGAAAAACTCGGCTTATACTTGAGTAAACATGGTATATAGGACTTCTCAGCAGGTAAGTAATTATATAGGTCCCCCTATATGTATGTATGCCACTATTCTGCTACTACATTGGATAAAGAGTAATCTTTTCAAATTTTCAGTCTTTCTATTAATTTTCAATGCAAGTCGTTTATGTTTCCTACAAATATTCTTCTTTGAAATGTATTGCTATATGATCTGATACCAAACATTTCACTCCAGCATATAACGGGCTGACGATGGAAAAATAATCTTCTGTTTATTTAAACGCATATTTCTTCAAGGTCCCATGCTGAGACCTTTTGTGCTCTAGTTGCAGAAAATAGAGCACATATATTAACACCTACATATACTTTTATAGCTACTTTATGTGCTGTACTTTATTATAAGAAATAAATTATAAATATTTACAGGGATACATGGTATAAGACAATGTTGCTAAATGATATTCTAGTCCTGACAAAGGATTGGGTTAAAAAGTGAAATTGTTTTGTAATATTTATCAGAGAAACACTAAACAAGAATTTTTAAAGGAAAATATGACATTTGCAATTCTCAGTTAAAGCATATATTGCGTGCTGTGTTTTATGCTTAGTATAGCATTATAACCATAGCTGACACATACAGTGTGGAAAATAAGTATTTGATACACTGGCGATTTTGCAAGTTTTCCCACCTACAAAGAATTGAGAGGTCTGTAATTTTTATCTTAGGTACACTTAAATAGAAATCCAGAAAATCACATTCTATGATTTTTAAATAATTAATTTGCATTTTATTGCATGAAATAAGTATTTGATACAATAGAAAAACAGAACTTAATATTTGGTACAGAAACCTTTGTTAGCAATTACAGAGGTCAGACATTTCCTGTAGTTCTTTACCAAGTTTGCACACACTACAGCAGGGATTTTGGTCCACTTCTCCATGCAAATCATCTCCAGATCTTTCAGGTTTTGGGGTTGTTGCTGGGCTACATTGAGTTTCAGCTCCTGCCAGATTTTCAATTGAGTTCAGGTCTGGAGACTGGCTGGACCACTCCAGGACATTGAAATGCTTCTTACGGAGCCACTCCTTAGTTGCCCTGGCTCTGTGTTTCGGGTCATTTTCATGCTGAAAGAACCAGCCACAACCCATCTCCAATGCCCTTACTGGGGGAAGGAGGTTGTTTGTCAAAATCTTGCAATGCATGGCTCCATCCTCCCTTTAATATGGTACAGTCACCCTGTCCTTTTGCGGAGAAGCACCCCAAAGAATGATTTTTCCACCCCCAAGCTTCACGGATTGTACGGTGTTCTTGGGGGTTGTACTCATCTTCTACTTCCTCCAAACACGGTGAATGATGTTGATACCAAAAAGTTCTCCCATGCATCCTTTGCATCATCCAGATGGTGATTGGTGAACTTCAAACGGGCCTGGACGTGTGCTCTTATAACTTGCGAGTCTTGCAGGATTTTAATCCATGATGGTGTAGTGTGTTACTAATGGTAATCTTTGAGACTGTGGTAACAGCTCTGATCAGGTCATTAAACAGGTCCTCCCATTTAGTTCTGGGAAGATCCCTGATCTTGTGTTTAGTGATGAGCGATTACGTCGACTATCGTCATCGGGTCCATAGTCGATATCGTCAATTATCAAGACGATTTCCGATAGTCGATAATAGATTAACGCCGATGACCATTAAAGTCTATGGGAGAGGAACAACACCTTCATTCTTACACCCAAACAGGGCTGGAGAAGCTGGAATTAACATCCACAACAGTCAAATGGATACGTGCTACATCTTAGGCAACACACTTAGGTTATAAAAGCCACAGAAAAAAAGTCACACACCATTCACTATCCCTGTCTTGTACCACAGCATGACCCTTAAACCTGCATCACCCACAAATTAAAAAGTGCCAGTATGATTTGAACCATAATTTTATTTGAACTGGACATCGAATATCCCTGTCCTTGAATGCAGCATGAGCCCCAAACCTGCATGGCCCCAGATTAAAAAGTGCCAGAAAAAGGAGTCTTTCAACCACCATTTTAGTTGAACTGGACATAGACTATGCCTGTCCTGGACCGCAGCATGACCCCAAAACCCGCATGACCCACACATTAAAAAGTGCCTGAAAAAGGAGTCTTTCAACCACCATTTTAGTTTCACTGGACATAGACTATCCCTGTCCTGGGCCACAGCATGAGCCCCAAACCTGCATGACCCACAGATTAAAAAGTGCCGGAAAAAGGAGTCTTTGAACCACCATTTTAGTTGAACTGGACATTAACTATACCTGTCCTGGGCCACAGCATGAGCCCCAAACCTGCATGACCCCCAGATTTAAAAACTGCCGGAAAAAGGAGTCTTTCAACCATCATTTTAGTTGAACTGGACATAGACTATCCCTGTCCTGGGCCACAGCATGAGCCCCAAACCTGCATGACCCACAGATTAAAAAGTGCCGGAAAAAGGAGTCTTTCAACCACCATTTTAGTTGAACTGGACATTGACTATACCTGTCCTGGACCGCAGTATGACCCCCAAACCTGCATGACCCACAGATTAACAAACTGCCGGAAAAAGGAGTCTTTCAACCACCATTTTAGTTGAACTGGACCTATACTATACCTGTCCTGGGCCACAGCATGAGCCCCAAACCTGCATGACCCCAGATTAAAAAAGTGCTGGAAAAGGAGTCTTTCAACCACCATTTTAGTTGAACTGGACATTGACTATACCTGTCCTGGGCCACAGCATGAGCCCCAAACCTGCATGACCCCAGATTAAAAAAGTGCCGGAAAAAGGAGTCTTTCAACCACCATTTTAGTTGAACTGGACATTGACTATACCTGTCCTGGACCGCAGTATGACCCACAAACCTGCATGACCCAAATAGTAAAAAACTGCCGGAAAAAGGAGTCTTTCAACCACCATTTTAGTTGAACTGGACATTGACTATACCTGTCCTGGGCCACAGCATGAGCCCCAAACCTGCATGACCCCCAGATTAAAAAAGTGCCGGAAAAAGGAGTCTTTCAACCACCATTTTAGTTGAACTGGACATTGACTATACCTGTCCTGGGTAACCTACATCTGTTCAAGTCTTCCTGTACCTCCCTTGTACAATTCAGAGGAATATTTGTATCAGCTATTTTGTACATGCAAGTTTTTTAGTAGTTTAATTCTAGAAAACACATTTTTAAAATAGGATGGAATCCCACCACATCTTTGTTTCTCTTTTTTTTATTGTATTAAATGGGTTGTCTCACTACAGGGATTGCTAGCTATGTTAAAGATCTTGCAAAAACAAGTCATTTTGCAATATGTGTCCATTAACTGTGTCATACCTATTCTTTTTTCTGACAGCACCATCACCCTTGAGCCACTCTTGACAATTGTGAAGAACAAATGTCTGTTAGAAACCACATTTTTTTTACAATATGACCTGTAGTCTAGCTGCATTTCACAGCAAAATGCCCCCAAAAATTCAAAACATGACCCTTGAGCCACTTTTGACAATTATGAAGAACAAATGTCTGTTAGAAACAACATTTTTTAGAATAGGACCTGTAGTATAGCTGCATTGCACAGCAAAATGCCCCCAAAAATTCAAAACATGACCCTTTGTAACGGTCTGGTAGTGGATCCGCTGGACCACCGCAAGCGATGGTGGAAGCCCACACCAGGGAGCGGAATCTAAGTAGGTCCCGGTATTCACCAGAGCCCGCTGCAAAGCGGGATGGACTTGCTGCGGTGGGAATCTACCAGGTCGCTTCCACTGGTGGAACTTTCTTGCGGTGGCGGCCAAGGGTAGGCGAGGTACAGAATCAGCAATCAGGCTCGAAGTCGGGGACAGGCAGGAAGGTCAGGGCAGGTGGCAGAGATTCGTGGTCAGTAAACTTAAGCAAGCGGGTTCGGTACATGGTAGACAAGACAAGGCTTTCTGGAACGCTTTCCCGATAGGCATGAGCACTAAAGATCCGGCAAGGCTGTCAGGAAGAGTCCGGACTTAAATAGAAACAGTGCCCGGAAATGACCAATTACCGGTGCACTGTCCCTTTAAATTTCCCACTGCCGGCGCCCGCGCGCCGCGGGACAGAGACGGACAGAGCAGGAGCGTGGCCGAGTAAGTGAACGCCGGCACTGGCAGGGGGATGAGCGGACCCCGGACCCGACGTGCGGGATGGGGCGCCGCTCGGCGTCGGGGCACGGATGTGCCTGCGACCCAGGACTAGGGTCGCAGGGGCATCCGTGACAGTACCCCCCCCCCCTTTGGCCACCCCCTCGTTCTGGAGTGGAGGAATTTCTGGATGATGCTGCGGTCCAGGATGTTCTCCTCTGGCTCCCAAGACTTTTCTTCGGGGCCAAATCCCTTCCAGTCCACAAGAAAGAAACGTTTCCCTCTTTTTGTTCTCATACCTACGATTTCTTTGACCACAAAGACATTAGAGGCATCCACCACAGAAGAAGGAGGGACTGTCCTCCACGAGAAGCGATTCATGACCATGAGGCTTAAGTAGTGAGACATGGAATGAGTTTGGAATTCGCATGGTAGGAGTGAGCAGGAGTTTGTAGGAGACCGGGTTAATGCGACTAAGAACCTCAAAGGGTCCCAGGAAGCGGGGTCCCAGTTTGTAGGAAGGCATCTTAAGGCGGACATATTTGTCCGACAGCCACACCTTGTCACCCGGGGAGAAGACAGGAGGAGGACTTCTTCTTTTATCGGCTTGAGTCTTTGTGCGCTCGGAAGCACGGAGCAGAGACTGGCGGGTCTGGGACCAGATGGTCTTCATGTCCTGGACCAATGCATCCACCGCCGGAACCTCGGATGGGGATGCCAGAGGGAGAGGTGGGTGGGGATGCAGACCGTATATGATGTAGAAGGGCGAGGCCCCTGTGAACTCTGACTCTAGGGAGTTATAAGAGAATTCCGCCCACGGCAGCAAGTTGGACCAGTCATCTTGGCGTGCAGAGATGAAGTGGCGTAGGTAACCCCAAAACCTGGTTGACCCTCTCCACCTGGCCGTTCGTCTGAGGGTGGTAGGCGGAAGAGAAGTCAAGCTTCACCTGGAGTTTGAAACACAGAGCCCGCCAAAACTTGGAAGCAAACTCGACCCCTCGATCCGAAACAATTTGCTGAGGGAGCCCATGCAGACGAAAAACATGATGAAAGAATAGCTCTGCCAGGCGAGGAGCAGACGGCAGGCCAGGCAGCGGGACGAAATGCGCCATCTTGGAAAACCGATCTGTGATCACCCAGACAATGGTGATCGGTTACAAAGTCCATCGCAATATGGGTCCATGGTTGAGTAGGAATGGGTAGTGGATGTAGTAGGCCTGCCGGCTTGTGACGAGGAGTCTTGTTGTGGGCACAGGAGTTACAAGACTCAACGAAGTCCTTGACATCCTTAATGAGCTCTGGCCACCAATAGAATCGGGATATCAGGAGGAATGTTTTTTGGACGCCGGGATGACCAGCCACCAAGGAGCAATGTCCCCATTTCAAGATACGTCTGCGGCGAGCAGGGCTTACGTAGGTCTTCCCCGGGTGAACCTTCCGGAGGTCAACTGGAGCAGCCGAGATAAGACGTTCTGGGGGAATTATGTGCTCCGGAGTAGTCTCTTCCCCCACCACGTCGGAGGCATGGGAGAGAGCGTCGGCTTTCACGTTCTTTTCTGCGGGCCGGAAGTGGATCTGGAAGTCGAACCGGGAGAAGAAGAGCGACCACCTAGCCTGGCGTGGGTTAAGTTGCTGAGCCGTCTGGAGGTATTGGAGGTTTTTGTGGTCAGAATAGATGCGGATGGGATGGCGAGCACCTTCCTGCAGATAGCGCCCTTCCTTCAAAGCCAGCTTGATAGCTAGTAGCTCCCGGTTGCCAATCGTGTAGTTCCTCTCGGCTGGAGAGAACGTCTTGGAAAAGAAGCCACTAGTGTTGAGTGATTATTATCGACAAAGTTGAAATCGGCACGGTTTTTATGTTGATCTGATTTTTTCGATCACGCGATAATTTAGGTGAAAATCTGCGCATAATCTATTAATATTGCGCCATTTTCAGCGCTTCCTGTCATTTTGGCGGCCAGCAAATCAGCTTAGAGAATAGAGCAGGGTGAGCTGTGTGTGCGACGTCATGACTGGGATGTGTATGGTTGCGATTGGCTGGAAAAATCACATGACCTCGTTTTACATAGAACAGCCCTTCCTGTTCAGCATCAGTGTGTGTCAGTGTCTCATAGGAGTAGGACGTGTGCTCGGTCTCTGTCTAAACAGCTCAGCGAAATTGTTCTATTTGTTCACACAGACAGCTATGCTTTTAGCTGTGAACATTAGAACTTAGGTAGATTAGAGATTTGCAGATTTTAGGTACTTAGGCTGAGAATTTTAAAGGAGCATCTAGTGCGGTAAAGTCACGGGGGGGGGAGAGGTGGGAGCGGGCGGGGGCCGCGGGCGAACACAGACAAGTTCTTTAAAGGAGAGTGGATAGTGTGCAGCCCAGACTTTGTTTAGACATTGCAGTGCAATGGCCTTTTATTAACAGTTTTCTGGTGAAATATTACTTGTATGTTGGGCAGCCTGAACTTATATTAGGATACAGATCTACAGATTTTAGTAACTGCAGGTGTATTTGATAGGTGCAAAACTCCACTTTTATTATCCGTATACATTTCAGATAGGTGTTTTTTCACTTTGGCGCAGGCCAGCTTTGTTGATAGAGGCACCTTGCACTTAAATTTGAATACAGCAATTTTGTAGTCACCGCAGGTGTATTTGATAGGTGCAAAACTCCACTTTTATTATCCGTATACATTTCAGATAGGTGTTTTTTTCACTTTGGCGCAGTCCAGCTTTGTTGATAGAGGCACCTTGCACTTAAATTTGAATACAGCAATTTTGTAGTCACTGCCGGTGTATTTGATAGGTGCAAAAAATACCTTTTATTATCCGTATACATTTCAGATAGGTGTTTTTTCACTTTGACGCAGGCCAGCTTCGTTCATATTGTTATAGTTGAATACAGCAATTTTGTAGTCACTGCCGGTGTATTTGATAGGTGCAAAAAATACCTTTTATTATCCGTATACATTTCAGATAGGTGTTTTTTCACTTTGGCGCAGGCCAGCTTTGTTGATAGAGGCACCTTGCACTTAAATTTGAATACAGCAATTTTGTAGTCACTGCCGGTGTATTTGATAGGTGCAAAAAATACCTTTTATTATCCGTATACATTTCAGATAGGTGTTTTTTCACTTTGGCGCGGGCCAGCTTCGTTCATATTGTTATAGTTGAATACAGCAATTTTGTAGTCACTGCCGGTGTATTTGATAGGTGCAAAAAATACCTTTTATTATCCGTATACATTTCAGATAGGTGTTTTTTTCACTTTGGCGCAGGCCAGCTTTGTTGATAGAGGCACCTTGCACTTAAATTTGAATACAGCAATTTTGTAGTCACTGCCGGTGTATTTGATAGGTGCAAAAAATACCTTTTATTATCCGTATACATTTCAGATAGGTGTTTTTTCACTTTGACGCAGGCCAGCTTCGTTCATATTGTTAAATTTGAATACAGCAATTTTGTAGTCACTGCCGGTGTATTTGATAGGTGCAAAAAATACCTTTTATTATCCGTATACATTTCAGATAGGTGTTTTTTCACTTTGGCGCAGGCCAGCTTTGTTGATAGAGGCACCTTGCACTTAAATTTGAATACAGCAATTTTGTAGTCACCGCAGGTGTATTTGATAGGTGCAAAACTCCACTTTTATTATCCGTATACATTTCAGATAAGTGTTTTTTCACTTTGACGCAGGCCAGCTTCGTTCATATTGTTAGAGTTGAATACAGCAATTTTGTAGTCACTGCTGGTGTATTTGATAGGTGCAAAAAATACCTTTTATTATCCGTATACATTTCAGATAGGTGTTTTTTCACTTTGACGCAGGCCAGCTTCGTTCATATTGTTAAAGTTGAATACAGCAATTTTGTAGTCACTGCCGGTGTATTTGATAGGTGCAAAAAATACCTTTTATTATCCGTATACATTTCAGATAGGTGTTTTTTCACTTTGGCGCAGGCCAGCTTTGTTGATAGAGGCACCTTGCACTTAAATTTGAATACAGCAATTTTGTAGTCACTGCCGGTGTATTTGATAGGTGCAAAAAATACCTTTTATTATCCGTATACATTTCAGATAGGTGTTTTTTTCACTTTGACGCAGGCCAGCTTTGTTGATAGAGGCACCTTGCACTTAAATTTGAATACAAATTTTTGTTTTGATTTGAGGGATTTGAGAATAGCTGTGATTTGCCGTCTTTTAATAAGAGACTTTCCAAAACTCTTCCATACTTTCTCAAATTTGTATCTTTGTGAACATGGAGCGAAATGCAGGTGGTAAGCGAGCAAAGAGTGGGGGTAGGACATGGAGGTAGAGGTACGAGAGAAGGTGCTCCTTCCAGTGCTGGCGACAAGATGCATGCCAGCGCATCGTCGGTTGCAGGACCGTCAGGCCTGTCTTCGCTGGGTCAGGGCCCTGTGAATCTCAGTAATGAACAGCGTCGCCAATCTGTTCTGCAGTGGTTAATGCAACCTGCATCCAGCAGTCTTACCTCGTTCTCCTTCCAGTCACGGCCACAAATGTCGTCATCAGCATCCGTCCAACATGAAGCAAAGGCAGCCCAAATGTCAACTCGTGTACCCACCACTGTGAATAATCCATTTTCTGAAGACTTCTTTGATGACAAAATACGGTCGGGGTCAGAAGGCATGTTAAAAGATCAAGAGGCCAAAGAGGATGATTTTGTCTGCTCTGACGCCCAGTTACTGATGCCATCAGAGGAGGAGAAGGAAGCCGGTCAATCGGCAAAAATCCCGGGCGGTCGGCAACGCCTTGCAGTGCCTCTTGCTTGTAGCCCGCGGCTCCTGGATGCAGAAAGTCAGGACGACCAAGTCACCTGTGTTTATGATGATGACAACGACATTGCGGATCCATCGTGGTCTTTTCCGCAGAATTTGCTTGCGAGCACTTCATCACTGGACGAGGAGAAAGACGATGGGGTAATGTCAATACGGGCCCCGCCTCAAAAAAGGGAGAGGGCGGTCGCAGTAGTCCGTTGATATGATTCCGCCAGCCACGGTCAGCGGAAACCCCGCTCCTCGCTTATAGCCGTCAAAAAGGTCCAGGACCTCTCAAGCCTGGGCCTTCTTTTAGCAAGCCTCTGATTCACCCAGCGATGTCATATGTCGCTTTTGCCGTAAACGCATCAGTAGAGGCAAGAATCTTAGGTGTTTAACCACCACCAACATGTCTAGTCACATGCAGCGAATGCATGAGTTGAAATGGAGGCAACACTTGGCCAAAAAAGGCCACACCGATGCCGGGCTTCCAACCACTAGTATAAGTTACAGAAGTTCACGCACACCTATAGTTTAAAAGGAGATTATCAGGGTGCTAGTGGAAAGGAGGCAATAGCCTCGAGTCAAGTATAAATGATAAATCTACTACACACAAAATAGGTAGTGAGAAAAAAGGAGTATATCTTTATTTAACATATAGCCTGGATTAGAGCTGTAGTAATAAATCCAAACATAGATAGTGTCAGTGTTGCACCAGTTTTTTTTTAAATATTCACAAGTACATAAGCACAAATAGGTAGATATGAAAGATTAACAGGTATTGATGTCAGAGAAACATATGACGTTTCGGCGTCTAGCCTTTTTTAAACAGTAGTAGTAAATGCACTGTGTAGAAAAGGTGAAATATAATACTGAGGCAGTGAAGAGTGCTCACTGCGAATGTCTGTTCCTGTGAATGCCCGGTCGGCGTATAAGAGGCCAGGTATGGCTGGAGAAGTAGGGGAATGGACAAGCACGTCCAGGAGATACTCAGACCGCCGTTTTTTTCTCACTACCTATTTGGTGTGCAGTGGATTTATCATTTATACTGGGCTTCTAACCACTGTCACACCCTCTGTCTCTGCCTCCTCCTCCTCCGCCACCACCAAGCGTTCCTCAGCTGCCCATGTCTCTCAGAGTCATGATCAGGGATCAGCCTCCGCTTCAGCCTCCACCGTCGCCCGAGTACCACCAGCACCACCAGAGACCCATCCTACCCCTTCTCCTTCCACCAGTTTGATGACCTGCACGCCGTACAGCGGCCAGTCTAGCAGCCAGCCTTCTGTCTTCCAGGTTTGGGAGCAGAAGAAACACTTTAACCCAAACCATCCTAAAGCCAAAAGCCTGAATGTCGGCATTGCCAGGCTTTTGGCCTTGGAAATGTTGCCTTTCCGTCTGGTGGACACAGATGGGTTCCGCCACGTCATGGCCCTTGCCTGCCCCCAATACCAGATGCTGAGCAGGCATTTCTTTGCCAGAAAAGCCGTCCCTGCCCTGGCCAGCCACGTGTCATCTAAAATTTCAAGCGCGTTGTCTGCATCTGTGTCCGGAAAAGTCCATCTGACCACCGACACATGGACTAGTAAGCACGGCCAAGGCCACTATATCTCTGTGACAGCTCACTGTGTGAGCTGGGTGCATGTCTCTGGGGGTGATGGTGGCTCTCAGGCTCGCCGCACACTCTTCAAAACCGCAGGGATGGTGCAGGGCTCTTTCCCCCAAGGTCCTCTGGTGGCATCACGTTTCCAGAGAAACCAGGCCGTGTTGAAATTAATCTGTCTTGGAGACCGTCCCCACACAGGTCAGGAGCTGTGGACGGCTCTCCGCAACGAGACCGAGCGCTGGCTGGGTGACAAGAACCTTGTGCCAGGCAAGGTGGTGTGCGATAACGGGCGAAATCTGCTGGCTGCCCTTAAGATCGGTAGGCTGGAGCACATCCCTTGCCTGGCACATGTCATGAACTTCGTCGTCCAGAAATTTCTAAAGGGCTACCCGGGTCTGGACTGCCTGCTGAGGAAGGCTCGAGGTCTGAGTTCGCACTTCCGCCTGAGTTCGTCCTGCCTGGCTGCATTGCAGCGTCAGCTTGGCCTCCCCGTTAACCGTATCATTGTTGACGTGTCAACACTCTGGAATTCCTCCCTCCACATGCTCCAGCGATTGTGGCAGCAGCGCAATGCCATTACGCAGTACGAAGTGACACATGGCCTGAAAAGCAGCGGTGCGTACCTCGGGGTGTTGAGCCACCGAGAGTGGAGGCAGGTGAAAGAGCTCTGCACCATCCTCTTAGTGGCTGAGAAGTCATTTTTATAATTTTTTGGGGTCATGTTATTTTGAAATGCAGCATACTACAGGTCCTATTCTAAAAAATGTTGTTTCTAACAGACATTTGTTATTCACAATTGTCAAAAGTGGCTCAAGGGTCATGTTTTGAATTTTTGGGGGCATTTTGCTGTGACATGCAGCTATACTACAGGTCCTATTATAAAAAAATGTTGTTTCTAACAGACATTTGTTCTTCACAATTGTCAAAAGTGGCTCAAGGGTCATGTTTTGAATTTTTGGGGGCATTTTGCTGTGAAATGCAGCTAGACTACAGGTCCTATTGTAAAAAATGTGTTTTTTAACAGACATTTGTTCTTCACAATTGTCAAGAGTGGCTCAAGGGTGATGGTGCTGTCAGAAACAGGAATAGGTAGGACACTGTTAATGGACACATATTGCAAAATGACTTGTTTTTGCAAGATCTTTAACATAGCTAGCAATTCCTGTAGTGAGACAACCCATTTAATACAATTAAAAAAAGAGAAACAAAGACGTGGTGTGATTCCATCCTATTTTAAAAATGTGTTTTCTAGAATTAAACTACTAAAAAACTTGCATCTACAAAATAGCTGATACAAATATTCCTCTGATTTGTACAAGGGAGGTCAAGGAAGACTTGAACAGATGTAGGTTACCCAGGACAGGTATAGTCAATGTCTAGTTCAAATAAAATGGTGGTTGAAAGACTCCTTTTTCCGGCACTTTTTAATCTGGGGGTCATGCAGGTTTGGGGCTCATGCTGTGGCCCAGGACAAGGATAGTCTATGTCCAGTGAAACTAAAATGGTGGTTGAAAGACTCCTTTTTGCGGCACTTTTTAATCTGGGGGTCATGCAGGTTTGGGGCTCATGCTGTGGCCCAGGACAGGGATAGTCTATGTCCAGTGAAACTAAAATGGTGGTTGAAAGACTACTTTTTGCGGCAATTTTTAATCTGGCGGTCATGCAGGTTTTGGGCTCATGCTGTGGCCCAGGACAGGCATAGTCAATGTCCAGTTCAACTAAAATGGTGGTTCAAAGACTCCTTTTTGCGGCACTTTTTAATCTGGGGGTCATGCAGGTTTGGGGCTCATGCCGTGGCCCAGGACAGGCATAGTCAAGATCCAGTTCAACCCAAATGGTGGTTCAACGACTCCTCTTTCAGGCACTTTTTAATCTGGGGGTCATGCAGGTTTGGGGCTCATGCTGTGGCCCAGGACAGGGATAGTCTATGTTCAGTGAAACTAAAATGGTGGTTGAAAGACTCCTTATTGCGGCAGTTTTTAATCTGGGGTCATGCAGGTTTGGGGCTCATTCTGCGTTCCAGGACAGGGATATTCGATGTCCAGTTCAAGTAAAATGATGGTTCAAATCATACTGCCTTCTGGCACTTTTTAATTTGTGGGTGATGCAGGTTTAAGGGTCAGGCTGTGGTACAAGACAGGAATAGTGAATGGTGTGTGACTTTTTTCTGTGGCTTTTATAACCTAAGTGTGTTGCCTAAGATTTAGCAGGTATCCATTTGACTGTTGTGGATGTTAATTTCAGCTTCTCCAGGCCTGTTTGGGTGTAAGAATGAAGGTGTTGTTCCGCTCCCATAGACTCTAATGGTCATCGGCGATAATCTAATATCGACCATCGGAAATCGTCTTGATAATTGCCGATATCGACTATCGACACGATAGTCAACGTAATCACTCATCACTAGAAGCCACACGTTACTGTCTTGCCCGTGGGCCCTTTTTGCGTGAGAACTGCTCCGATCCCCACGGATGAGGCATCCACTTCCAACGTGAAGGGTTTCGCGGGGTCCGGCCGCGATATGATAGATGCAGTGGCAAAGGCAGACTTGAGCTTAGAGAATGCCTCCTCAGCTTCGGAGGGCCAGCTACATGGGTTAGTGGGTTTCTTCGTAAGCGCCACTATAGAAGCCACTAGCGTAGAAAAGTGGGGAATAAATTGGCGATAGTAGTTGCAGAACCCCAGGAAGCGCTGTATGGCTCGCAGGCCGACTGGGCGTGGCCACTGCAACACGGGCGACAGTTTCGCTGGATCCATCCGTAGGCCTTGGTCAGAGATGATGTATCCTAGAAACGATCCCAGAAAAAGATCCTTGCACCCCGCAGACGGTCAAAAAGCTCTGTGATCAATGGCAGAGGGTACCGGTTTTTCACTGTGATCTTGTTCAGACCCCGGTAGTCTATGCAGGGCCGTAAGGAACCGTCCTTCTTTTCTACGAAGAAGAACCCCGCTCCCGCGGGAGAAGAGGACTTTCATATAAACCCCTTCTGGAGATTCTCCTGGATGTACTCCGACATGGCTTGTGTCTCTGGAACAGATAAGGGGTAGACTCTGCCCTGAGGAGGACTGGTACTAGGCAGTAAGTCAATCGGGCAGTCGTATGGACGATGAGGAGGAAGACTCTCGGCTTGTTTCTCAGAGGACACATCAGCGTACTCCAGATACTCGGGCGGCAGACCGGGCAGCGGCTCATGAAGGGTCGAGCGGGAGCAGGAAAGCACTGGGCGAGGCGCCACCAAACAACGCCCCTGACAGTTGGGACCCCAACGAGTTACTTCTCCAGACGTCCAGTCCAGTATAGGAGAGTGGAGCCGCAGCCATGGAAGTCCGAGGAGGACCGCCGACGTGGAGCGAGGCAACGCGTAGAAGGAGATCTCCTCTCCAAGCCTGCTGATGCCAGTACAGGTCGTGTCTGAAGCTGGAATCTCGTTCCAAGTTCTGGTGTCTCTGGATTCGGGCTCAGCCGGGAACTTTATCCATCAGTCTCTGGTGAAACCGTATCGTCTTCCTGTGGTCCGCCTGGAGAAACCGCTCGTTATCTCGTCTGTCAGTGGGGAGCTGCTTAGCGACACCATCCAGTTTGTCACCAAGCCACTGTCCCTCCACGTGGGGGCGCTACATAAGGAAGAGGAGTTTGCACCTAGGAATGCCTCTCCCACAGAACCAAGGTGCGGGAGTTTCCCGCATGCTTGGGATGCTTGGGACAACTCCTCCGGAAATGTTCTGGGCTGCCACAGTAGAGGCACAAGTACCGTTGCCGACGCTGGGCCAACTCTTGCTCAGTGAGACGAGCCCGGTCAATCTGCATGGGCTCCTCGGTGGGTGTTGGCGACTGTGGTGCAGGAGGCCTCTGGAACACCGGTGCCAGGTGAGGAAACCGACGAGGTTGGGCTGGCTGACACTCTTGATGAAGTTCCTCTTCCCATTCAATGAAGCGCACATCAATGCGGGTAGCTAACCGGATCAAGTCACTGAGGGAAGATGGAATGTCTCTAGTGGCCAAGACGTCCTTAACTCAGCTTGAGAGCCCTTCCTTGAAGGTGGCACACAGAGCGGCCTCGTTCCATGAAAGTTCTGAGGCTAAAGTGCGGAATTGCACCGCGTAGTCTCCCATAGACAGATCCCCCTGGCGTAGGTTTAGGAGGGCTGTCTCCGCGGAGGATGCACGAGCTGGTTCCTCAAACACACTGCGGAACTCACTAAGGAACGACTGTAGGTCCGCTGTCACTGGATCGTTCCTGTCCCACAGAGGTGTAGCCCACGCCAGGGCCTTCCCGGAGAGCAGGCTGACCACGAAAGCCACTTTCGCACGTTCGGTTAGGAACTGGTCAGCCATCAGCTCCACGTGCATAGAACATTGGGTGATGAACCCCCTGCAGAGTTTCGGGTCTCTGTCGTACTTGGTTGGGAGCGACAGTCGAAGTTTAGGGCCCCTCAGAGCCACAGGAACCGCTGAGGCAGGGACAACCACGGACGATGGTGAAGGTTGCTGCTGCTGAGCGGTGATGAGTTGCTGCATCATGGTGGAAAGCTGGTTCAGTTGCTGCGCCTGTTGACCTAGTTGCTGTGACTGGCGGGCAACAACGGTAGTTAGATCCGTCAGGCTGGGTAATGGCACCTTGGCGGGATCCATGGCCGGATCTTACTGTAACGGTCTGGTAGTGGATCCGCTGGACCACCGCAAGCGATGGTGGAAGCTCACACCAGGGAGCGGAATCTATGTAGGTCCCAGTATTCACCAGAGTCCGCTGCAAAGCGGGATGGACTTGCTGCGGCGGGAATCTACCAGGTCGCTTCTACTGGCAGGACTTGCTTGCGGTGGCGGCCAAGGGTAGGCGAGGTACACAATCGGCAATCAGGCTCGTAGTCGGGGACAGGCAGGAAGGTCTGGGCAGGCGGCAGAGGTTCGTGGTCAGTAACCATAAGCAAGCGGGTTCGGTACACGGTAGACAAGACAAGGCTTTCTGGAACGTTTTCTCGATAGGCATGATCACTAAAGATCCGGCAAGGCTGCTAGGAAGAGGCCGGACTTAAATAGGAACAGTGCCCGGCAATGACCAATTACTGGTGCACTGTCCCTTTAAATTTCACACTGCCACAGACAGACAGAGCAGGAGCGTGGCCGGGTAAGTGAACGCTGGCACTGGCAGGGGCATGAGCGGACCCCGGACCCGACGTTCGGGACAGGGCGCTGCTCGGCGTCGGGGCACAGATGCGCCTGCGACCCGGGACGAGGGTTGAAGGGGCATCCGTGACACCCTTGAGCAACTCTTGACAATTGTGAAGAACAAATGTCTGTTAGAAACCACATTTTTTTTATAATAGGACCTGTAGTATTGCTGCATTTCAAAGCAGCATGACCCAAAAAATTATAAAAATTACTTCTCAGCCACTGTTAAAAATTGTGAGGGAGAAATGCCACTTAGAAGCCACATTTCTGTTCCAAAGGACCATAATTATAGCTGTATCTCACAGCAACATGACCCCAAAACCATTGACAATGCGAAAAATTCTAAAGATAAAGTGAGTAAATGGAATATGGTTTTGTCATTAAACCTTGGTGTCTTTTACAGTCTCCACACCGCAAAACCAGCAAAATGATCTTTTGGGAACTGAGAATAAAAATTGCAGTGAGAAATGATCATTTTAAAAAAACATTTTTCAAGAGGACCATTTCTGTTTGAAGAGGAATGTGAAGTAGACCAGCAACAAATCGGTGACCTCGGCAATTGGGGCCACAACATCATCAGAGATCCATGCCTGATTCATCTTGATGAAAGTCAAACGATCCACATTATCTGTGGAAAGCCGGATGCGTTTGTCTGTAATGACTCCTCCAGCTGTGCTGAAGGTCCGCTCAGATATGACGCTGGCTGCTGGGCAGGACATCACCTCTATGGCGTGGCAAGCGAGCTCGGGCCATTCATCCATTTTGGATACCCAGAAGTCAAATGGGTCCAGAACACATCCAAAAACATCGGTGGTGAGACGCAGATAGTCGTGCACCATGATCTTAAGCTTGTCTCTGTGTGTTGTATGTATGCCCTGCATTACATGCGTTGGTGGGGTGGTAAATAAAGATTGCCAGAGGTCACCCATTAGGTTTCTGCCACATTGCCTGCTGCTGCTTCTACCGCTGCTTGGCACTCTACTGGTGTCACGTCTCTGACGTTGTTCCACCATGACATTAGAATAACGAGAAGCGGACGTAACAGATGTTTCCCGTTGATCAATCAGCAAGGTCTCCATTTCCTGCATTTTACTCTCTATTTGGGTGGGTGGAAGGAAAGTGCTGAGTTTTGTTTTGTACCGGGGATACAAGAGGGTGGCTCCGCTTCCTCCGGCACAGCTTCAACACAGCCCTGACTTGCCTCAGATGATGCACCCTGAGAGCTGAGGCGCCGCCTTGCACTAGCCCTGGACCCCGAACCACTGCCTACTGAAGACCGATACAATTGTGAAACTGTCGGGCCTTGTGGATTCGACGGAGAGAAAGGCTCTGTGTCCGCATCTGTGTCCGTCTCCTCCTCCGTCGCTGGTGGGACCTGATGTTTCAGAGTGTCCAACGATCGTTCCAGAACTAAGATCACCACAATGGTCATGCTGACAAGGGCATTGTCCGCACTGACCATTTTGGTGGCTTTTTCAAAACTGGCAAGGATGGTGCAGAGCTCTTTTACCTGCCTCCACTCTTGGTGGCTCAACACCTCGATGTCTGCACCGCTGCTTGTCAGGCCATGTGTCACTTCGTACTGCGTAATGGCATTGCGCTGCTGCCACAATCGCTGGAGCATGTGGAGGGTGGAATTCCAGCGTGTTGCCACGTCAACAATGAGACGGTTGACGGGGAGGCCGAGCTGACGCTGCAATGCAGCCAGGCGGGACGAAGCAGGGTGTGAACGGCGGAAGTGCGAACTCAGACCTCGAGCCTTCCTCAGCAGGCAGTCCAGACCCGGGTAGCGCTTTAGAAATTTCTGGACGACAAGGTTCATGACATGTGCCAGGCAAGGGATGTGCTACCGATCTTAAGGGCGGCCAGCAGATTTCGACCGTTATCTCACACCACCTTGCCTGGCACAAGGTTCTTGTCACCCAGCCAGCGCTCGGTCTCGTTGCGGAGAGCCGTCCACAGCTCCTGACCTGTGTGTGGACGGTCTCCAAGACAGATTAATTTCAACACGGCCTGGTTTCTCTGGGCACGTGATGCCACCAGAGGACCTGGGGAAAAGAACCCTGCACCATCCCTGCGGTTTTGAAGAGCGTGCGCCGAGCTTGAAAGCCACCCTCACCACCTGAGAAATCCACCCAGCTCACCCAGTGAGCTGTCACAGAGATATAGCAGCCTTGACCGTGCTTACTAGTCCATGTGTCGGTGGTCAGATGGACTTTTCCAGACAGATGCAGACAACGCGCTTGAAATTTTAGATGACACGTGGCTGGCCAGGGCAGGGACGGCTTTTGTGGCAAAGAAATGCCTGCTCGGCATTTGGTATTGAGGGCAGGCAAGGGCAATGATGTGGCGGAACCCATCTTTGTCCACCAGACGGAAAGGAAACATTTCCAAGGCCAAAAGCCTAGCAATGCCAACATTCAGGTTTTTGGCTTTGGGATGGTTTGGGTTAAAGTGTTTCTTCTGCTCCCAAACCTGGAAGAAAGAAGGCTGGCTGCTAGACTGGCCACTGTACGGCGTGCAGGTCGTCAAACTGGTGGAAGGAGAATGGGTAGGATGGGTCTCTGTTGGTGCTGGTGGTACTCGGGCAACGGTGGAGGCTGAAGCAGAGGCTGATCCATGATTATGACTCTGAGAGACATGGGCAACTGAGGAACGCTTGGTCGTGGCGGAGGAGGAGGAGGCGGAGACAGAGGGTGTGACAGTGGTTGGAAGCCCGGCATCGTTGTGGCCTTTTTTGGCCAAGTGTTGCCTCCATTTCAACTCATGCATTCGCTGCATGTGACTAGACATGTTGGTGGTAATTAAACACCTAAGATTCTTGCCTCTACTGATGCGTTTCCGGTAAAGGCGGCATATGACATCGTTGGGTGAATCAGAGGCTTGCTCGAAAAAGGCCCAGGCTTGAGAGGTCCTGGACCTTTTCGACGGCGATAAGTGAGGAGCGGTGTTTCCGCTGATCGTGGCTGGCGGAATCATCTCAGCGGACTTCTGCGACCGCCCTCTCCCTTTTTGAGGCGGGAGCCGTACTGACACTACCCCATCGTCTTCCTACTCGTCCAGTGATGAAGAGCTCGCAAGCAAATTCTGCTGAAAAGACCACGTTGAATCCGCAATGTCGTTGTCATCATCATCATCATCAATACAGGTGACTTCCTCGTCCTGGCACTCTACATCCAGGAGCTGCGGGCTACAAGCAAGAGACACTGCAAGGCGTTGCCGACCGCCTGGGATTTTTGCCAATTGACCGGCTTCCTTCTCCTCCTCTGATGGCATCAGCAAATGCGCGTCAGAGCAGACAAAATCATCCTCGTTGGCCTCTTGATCTTTTAACATGCCTTCTGACCCCAACCGCATTTTGTCATCAAAGAGGTCTTCAGAAAATGGATTATCCACAGTGGTGGGTACACGAGTTGACATTTGGGCTGCCTTTGCTTCATGTTGGATGGATGCTGACGATGCTGATGACAACATTTGTGGCCGTGACTGGGAGGACGAGGAGGTAAGACTGCTGGATGCAGGTTGCATTAACCACTGAAGAACAGATTGGCGACGCTGTTCGTTACGAATTACAGGGGCCTACCCAGGGAATACAGGCCTGCCGGTCCTTCAACCGACGAACGCTGGGGTTCTGTTGTCGCCAGCACGGAAGGGGACCTTTTCTCTTTTCCTCTACCCCCAAGTCCTACATCCTCTTTGCCACTTACCCACCTCATTTTGCTCCAATTCAAAAAATAAAAAATTTTAAAAAGTAGGAAAGTTTTTTACAGTCTTTATTTTAAAAAACGGCAAAAACACAGGGGTTTCTTAAATCCCTTAATTTCCTACAGTTTAAATAGGGTTGAACCTGAAAAGTTTCTAGCGAATTACCGTGAAATGCGGTTGGTGAAGAAAAAGAAGACCCAAAATCAAAAAGTGTTCTTCCTTCAGTCCCAGGGGTTTACAACTCCCCGTTGGACTGGGGTTGATATTTTCAACAAACTATCATACAAATGCACTTTCTGCGCCAAACTGAGTTCAAGGGGAATAAAACACCAGAAATTTCACGTTGGAAAATTGCTTTTTTCAGCAATACAAACGAAACATTGCTAAAAAAAATTTTTTTAGAATTTTCATACAACGTTTCCCTTTTAAAAAAAAAATAGGGCCGCACCCCGGCAATACGCTATTTAAAAATTTTACAAAAACAAACGGGGTTTTTTTTCACTAAGAAATAACCAACTAACTACAAAATTTTTGTATTAAATTTAAAATCAAGGGGCTTATGAACAAAAATGGGGCCCCACCAAATTAAAAAAAACACCTATTTTTAAATTATACGGGTAAAAAAAGGGGGTTTTTTTTCACTAGAAAACACCTGAAATGAAAAGAAAATTCTGTATCCTATTGTAATACAAGGGGGCTTTTTAAAAAAACTGGGGTGCGCCAAAAATGAAAAAAAACGAATTAAATTGTTATGTAAAATAGGTGGTTTTTGCATATGAAATAAACACAATGATAGCAAATTCGTATGGGAAAAATCGTACAAATGGGTCTTTTAACAAAAATGGCCCCGCCCAAAATGAAAAAAACCTGATTTAAAATTTTGTACGGGTAATAAAAGGTGGTTTTTTTCACCTATAAAAAACCTGAGGGGACTAAAAAGTTCTGTTCCCATTGTAAGTAAAAGGGGTCTTTTTAACAAAAATGGGCTGCGCAAAGTGAAAACACCCAAATTTAATGTGTACTGTAAAAATGGTGGTTTTTGCACCCATGAAATACAAAAGAAAAACTAGCAAATTTTTTGTATGGTAATTTAATACAAGGGGTCTTTCAACAAAAAAAGGGCCGCGCCAAAGTTAAAAAAAAACCTTTATTTAATTTGTGTACGGTAATAAAAGGGGGTTTTTTTCGCCTTGAAATACACCCGAGGGGGACTGAAAAGTTCTGTTCCTAGTAAGTACAAAATGGTCTTTGAACAAAACGGGGTCACAAAGTGAAAAACCGAATTAAAATTTTGGGACTGTAATAATAGGGGTTTTTTTCACCTTGAAATACAACGCAATGATAGCAAATTTCTGTAGGTAAATAAATACAAGATGGGGGCGTCAACAAAAATGGCCTCGCCAAGTGAAAAAAAAAAATAATTTAATTTTGGGACGGAAAAAATAAAAAGGTTTGGGTTTTTTTCACCTATGAAAAACACCGAATGACTAAAAAAAGTTCTGTAAACCTTTTTGTAATACCTTTTTCTGGGTCCTTTGGAAAAAAAACTGGCTGACAAAAGTGAAAAAAAACCTAATTAAATCGTGTACGGGAAAAATAAAAGGTAGGTTTTGCACCTTTTCAAATAATACCTGCAGTTTAAATAAAATAGTTCTTATCCCCAAATAAGTACAGGCCTGCACCCAAAAAAAAAGGTACTTTTTTCACCAAAAAATCTTCCAAAAAATTGTAATAAAAAACTTTTTTAAAAGCAGGGTTTTAAAGCATTTTTTGGGCTACATAGTATACATCAAAAGCCTTTCCCCCGCCGTCTGCCCCGTGTTCGGGCCTTTCCCCACCCCCCCCCCCCCCCCCCCTCGCGGCTGAACACCCCTAAATGCTTCTTACAAAGTCTCAACCTAACTAACTAAAAATTTAAAATTCCTTTTAATCTAAACCCAGGGTTTTAAAGTTCACCAGCTAAAAGCATAGTTGGGGGCTCCCCCCGGGGCAAAAGCTGTGGTTTGCTTGGGTTCGTATTGAGGAAAAGCTTGTCCCTAAATTTCCCGATCTTATGAGACACAGACACACACTGGGGTTTCTGAAAAGGAAGGGCTGTTATATGTAAAAAAAGAGGTCATGTGATTTTTCCCGCCAATCACAAAAAAAAAAACACCAATTCCCCAGTCATGACTTTTGCACAAAACCCCGCTCTATTCCTAAGCTGAAATTTTCTGGCCCGCCCAAAAAACCAGGGAAACACCGAAAAAAGGTGCGATTTTTAATAGATTAAAGCGCAAAATTCTCACCCAAATTTTCACGTATCGGAAAAAACCCCATTTAACTTAAAAACCGTCCGATTTCAACTTTTTTCGATTATAATCACTCAAACCCCTCCCTTTTGGTTTTTTTCCCTTTTCTATTAAATTTCGCCAACCGTTGTTGCAATCCCCACCCAAACTAATTGCCAAAAGTTTCCCGTAGGGCCCCTCCCAGCCTTTTTGCAAGGTTTTATAATTTTTTTTCCCCTGGTTTTCCTTTTAAAAACTCTTTTTTCTTGGGGGCCCTGGTGGGGGAGGTTGGAGTGGATTGGGTGTGGGGGACAGGGGGCCCTTTATAAAAAGGGAACAAATTCAAACATATGCAAGTAAAACAGGTAATGATTTCAGAGGAAAGGGGAGTTTCTTAATGAAAAACCCAACAAAGGGCCCATGAGAGCCAAATTTTTTGCTGGTTTTGGGAGGTGAAAAAAAATATTTTTTTTAACAATTTTTTTTTTTTAACAAAAAATACAAAAAAAAATTTGTTTAAAGGGCAAGCAAAGTAATTTTTTTAAAATTTTTAAATTTTCTCATCTCCAGTTTAGAGTGTACCTAGGGTAAAAATAAGACCCCCTCTATTCTTTGTAGATTTTCAAAACCCGGGAAAATCGCTACGTTTAAATACTTTTCTTTCCCCCTTTTCAGGTTTTTAATTTTGTCACAGTAAAAACGGCAAAAAACAAGTAAAAAATTTCTGCTAATCATATAGCTATGAATTGTATATAGAAACCTTGCTTACTGAGTATAGAATGTAGATGTATATAGGCATCTTAAACAGTAATTCATATTTAGTTTGAGGGCCATATATACTACATGTACAAAGCATTGCAGGTGTACGCTTATTTTAAAGCTTTCGTTCTTTATACAGGGAGCTATAAAATCTGCATTAACTTTCTACCATTGAAAGGGTTGACAAAACAAACTTGGAGTCTTCCTATTAGGGGAAAATGTGTCCTCAGAAAAAAACCTGTGATTTGAATTAAGTGTTTGAATTAAACTTTTTTTTTAAAGATTTGTTAGTATTTTTTTTTTGTTTTTTTTACATCTTTTTTTAAATTAAAAAAATCAGAAAAACTGCAGTTTTTTCCCCTTTGGGCCCAAAAACCTAGTGATTGACACTTCTTGATCTGTAGTGATCACTTTTCAGCAATCTCCTCCAAATTATCACCACAGACAGGACTACAATAAAAGGGAAACCCCAAAAAAATTTTATAAATATGAGTATTCCCCAACTTTGGCCTTTTTCCGGGAATCCGACACACTCATTTCTTGCAGGGTCAGAAAAAAAAGCCTGAAAAACTCTCCCATAAATGGTCAGCTCCAGACTACTGTCCAAGTTACAACACAGACTGCAAGCAAAAAGTTGTAGAAGCTTGGAAAGAACAGAACCAATCCCACCCATTTCTCCATACTTGTAGGCTTTATACCCAAAAATTACAAAAAGAATCTGTGAATTTAAAAAGTCAAAAAAATATAAAAGAACTTCCCCCACAGCAAAAATAAATTTTTTTAGAGGGAAGGGCCCCCTATTAACCTCTTCATGTCAGCCAGACATAATTTTTTGGCTCTTTGTTTTTTTCCTCCCCGCCTTTCAAGAGTAATAACATTTTTATTTTTCCCCAACATAGAAACATGAAGTTTTTTTTTTTGGGGACCGAAAGTAAATTTTTTTTTTTTTTAAAAAGCTTTTTTAAAAAAACACATTTAAGGGACAACAGTAATGTTTTCAAAAAGAGAGATAAAAAGGTCTTTTCAAGGAATTTAAAGGTTTAAACCCCCTGCATAAAATTTTAACAAATAAATGTGCTTCATACAAAAAAGGGAAGAATGGGAAATTTTTCCCTTTTTAAAACCCGCGGGTTTTCGCTTGCTTGAAAAAGATCAAAATAAATTCATTTTCCAAAAGAAAAACCCTATAAGAAAAACAATAAAGAAAAAATCATTTTGTGACTAAATATGTTTTACATAATTTTCCGATATGAAACAATAAGAACAGGGTAAAAACAAAAATCAAAATTGAAAGACCGAACCGGGAAAAACTACAAACCACCAATCCTCTTTTTGATGAAGGGGATAGAACCAATCCCAAATGGGGAGACGTCCCAAATTAGGGGCTAATTTGTCTGTGTCAGTGCAAGGGGAAGGGTCCAGAAGAAATTTGGGGAAATTTTTCCCCAGGGCACGACCTTTAAAAGTATTGGGGCCCAGGGGAAGACAACCCATTCGCCCAGGGTTTTATGCCCATCTAATGCTGGGGACATCTGGGCCCCCATTTCCCCCAAAGGGGCCCCAGTAGAAAATCTCCTAAAAAAATTAAACCCAAAAGTGGGAATCTGCGTCCCCCACCACAAATGTACTTTTTAAAAAGTTTTTATTTACCAAAAATTTTAATTAAACCCCAGAATAAACTTTGGGGGAAAACTAAAAAAAAATTTTAATGGGGGGGAAAAGGAAAAAAAACTTACCGCAACAGGGTTTTTTTTTAACACATTCACTCTTCAGAAACAATTAAGTTTTTTATCGTATGTTAGCATGAAAAATGGTGATATCAAATTTTTTTAATTTTTGTTTTTTTTAGTACGGGGTTTAAAAAAATTTCCCCCCAAAAAAAGATCCCCCCCAAAGAAAAAAAACAT
>JAODAL010025361.1:0-58775 GCA_025379985.1 Phyllomedusa bahiana
TGAATACAAAAGGTTTTTGTACCAAATATTAACTTCTGTTTTTCTATTGTATCAAATCCTTATTTCATACAATAAAATGCAAATTAATTATTTAAAACTCATACAATGTGATTTTCTGTATTTTTTTTTTAGATTCTGTCTCTAGCAGTTGAAGTGTACCTATGATAGACATTAAAGACCTCTCCATTCTTTGTAGGTCGGAAAACTTGCAAAATTGCCAGTGTATCAAATACTTATTTTCCTTACTGTATCTCCAATCTATAGCATATGGGAGGGACATTAAAGCAGGTTTGGAAGCAAAGATTGGAAGCCACATGAAACCTAAAAATCTTATTAAGTGGTAAGGGTTGTGCCAGTTGTGCCTTGGTTTATCACTCCAGCAGATCGCTATGTGTCTAGGCCAAGAAATCACTTCTATTGACTGTTGCTTGTCCTGATGCTTGGGACAACAATGACCAACTGGAATTACAGCAAAAGGTGCGCGGAGGCAAACCTCTGCACAGAAAGATCATTGGATTGGAACAATGGCACACAGTGATCTATTCTGTGCTGCAAGTTAAATTATTCGTCAAATCCCAACCTAGGGCAGCAAACGGTATTGATACAATGGTATTTGATTGAAACTATGCTATGAGCCAGACTTCCATTGTTGTTCCACTCTCTAAAGCTAACATGGTGCACAGCAAAATGGCAGTGGAGATCTATAGTGATAAATTAAGCTTTTGCTGAGGATGCAGTAACAGCCATGAGAGGTCTTTACAAAGGAACGTCTCTCCGGGATTACACGTGGGATTACGGTGAGGCGTAACAATGTACGGTTTTAAGACCCCTATAATATTCATTTCAGGTACAGCAACAGCTCTGCGTGATATGGACATTTTTTAAAAAGTGTCCCAGTGACGGCAGGTTGGAGCAATCATATAAGCGAAAGAGTAGAGAGGTGGGTGGTAACCTAAAGAAACATAGGTACACTAACAGTAGAAAAAAAATCTTCAATCCTCAAGACAGCAATGTATTTGGTAATAGTCTTTATTTATCTTTCCCTTCATGTTAAAATCTTATCATTGTGGTGAGGAAACCCATTAAAATTTGCAAAATGTTACATTTTTACATTTCTCATCTACCATGCTTGAATTCCTGGGAAAGACCTAGAACAAGCTTCCTAAATGCTATGTTGAATACTTTAAGGAAGTTTTTTTTAAATGGGAGAATTTATATGGCTTCTATATAGATCCCTCAAAAACACATCAGAACTGCACTGGTCACTTTAAAAAAAATAAAAAAAAAAAAAAAATCTTTTGCAAATTTTTGAAATTGAAAAATTGTAATAAATGCTAAGCTTCCTAACATCCCTCACAATAAAAACACACTAAAAAATGATTTTAACCTAAAGTAGACATTTGGTAAATGCTAGTTATGAAATATTTTGTGTGGTATGCCTGACTTACATGCACAAATGTTTACAATTTTAAAAATGGCATATTTTAAAAGTACAGTGTATCACAAAAAAACCCTCAAATCTCAAAGCATTGAAAAAAGTTATTCCCAGATAAAGTGACATGTAAGATTTGAAAAATGGGATTTGTCCAAAAGGAAAAAATTGGCTGTAGTAGTAAGGAATGGTAAGGCCAACATACACTAGGGGCTGACATTTTGAATAAGTAAAATCTGGACATGGTTTGTAGAATTAAAAAAACTATTTTTTTCAGTAGGAATTAAAGGGGTTGCCCAATTTATGAGAATAAGTATTAAAGAGAGCAGAGAATATGGCACATTACAGCTGAAGTCAACAGCACTTGGCCATCTGCTAGCAATCTTAGACTGAAGCAATTGTTGGAGCTTCCATGCTGGATTGATGATGGAAGAAGAGTACAATGTATTTTTTATGTTCTCACAAAGGCTTGTCTTAATATTTTATTAATTTTTTTTTCATATATTGGACAACTGATTTTAGTTTTAATTTTGTTTTACATAATTTGCCCTGAAATAACCATCAGTAAAGGGTACAGTGAATTGTTAAGGAGAATTATTTCCATTACATATGGCTTGTGCTGTAAATTGTACAGGAAAATGTCACCTGCAATTACTCTTTAATTTTAGATTCTTTATTAAAATATGCATGAAAAGCAGCAGTAGTATTTAATTTGTTAACTGAACTGCAGAGCTTATCCTCATTAATCCCTACAGGGGAGGGATAATAGAGGTTTACACAGTTACACATTGTTACTTGGTAAACGAAATGAGCAATCTTGGAAGCAATGACGTGCCAACATACTGGGAGGAAGTGCACCAGCTGGATAATAACAAAGAACTTTATACTACATGTATCCTGGAAATGCATATTTCATAGAAATTCTCTCTTTGTGTTAGCTATAGACAAATACCCGAAAAAAAAATTCTTGCCCCAAAAACTAGGTTAAAAAACCATTCCTGTTACTTGGCAAAGGGACAAAATACTTAGCTGAAGCTGATTCTGGGTGCAGGCGATAAAACTGCCTAAGTGTGAATCTCTAATTTTTCATGTCATGTCATTTGTAATTCCAAAAATGTTGTCAGAATTTTTGTTTTTTTTTTTTTTATCTTATAGCAATTTACAAGTCCAAATTTTTCCACCACATAGGTGTATAGGCCCCAAAACAAATTTGTAAAAGTAGAAAAGATATGTCTAAGATTTACTTAACAAAATCTGTATTTCCATAGTCCTCAGGCAGCCCAAGGGGTTAATATCTCCTCAACCCACTATGACAAAAAGTAAAAAAAACGGCATCAGGTTAAAATTAAATTCAAGGCACAAATGGTTCCCCCCCCTATAATTCCTCAGCAGTGAACAGACCTGTTTCATTTAAAGAGTAAGACTTTTTTTTTTTTTTTTTTTTTTTTTATAAGGGTGGGATCCGTGTCCCTGAGGCTCATGGAAATACAGATTTGGGGTAAGTAAATCTTGGCTTCCCTTCGTCCTCAGGCAGCACACAAGGGGATTTTCCAAAAGCAGTACAAAATGCAAGGGGGGGGGCAGTTGCAAAATGGGGCATTTCAAAAGAAAATAATTATGAAAGTCTTTTTGAGAACTAAGCGCACTTGGGAAAATTTTTAATCAAAATTAAAAGTTTTTTTACTTTTATTTGGCAATTGGAATATTGAAAAAAAGTGTTGGTCTTTTCCTCTAGCAATATAGGGGCTTCTTGATCTTTACAGAGAAGTATTGCTATAGGCCAGGTCAGAGGCTATGTGCTTTGTTTTCTGAAAGAGGCCCTTGTAAGTAAAAGAAACAGACTTCCAGACCCTGTATGATTATAAGAAAGTTTACCGTTCCCCTTTTTTAAAAAAAAAAAAAAAAAAACCGGCAAGTTGGGAAAAAAGGAAAATCTAAAAAAAAAAAACTGATAAGTTCCCTGGTAAATACGTACTCGATGCCACATTGAAGACTCGCATATCCTAAATAGTAAAAACAAAACCCGGGGACAGCACGCCCACTAAAGCGGTCCACCCACAGCATTTTGCGTGTAAAAATCCCCAAACTGAAAGAGCCCTACCGGCACCCGCCCCGTTTGTGGGACTTAGGTTCCAACCCAAGGGGCCCCCCCCTTAATTTGTTTTTCTTTGATGGGGGTGGCATTAATTATTCGTAAAAAAAACCGAAAACTAGCAGATTTTTTCGGTATCATTTTGGGAAGATAAAGCTTGTAATTTTCTTTCCCGGGGTTTTTTAAAGAACACTTGACCGGGGGGGGTAAATGGGAATATACCCCTCTAAAATTTTTAAAATATCCTAGAAGTTCCTTTCATGAGCATTTGTGTTGGCGCCCTTCACCCCCCCTTTTTATGGAGGTGACCCTGAAGGAGAGGAGGGGAATCTATAGAAAACCCAACTATGTTTGTGGGTAAACTCCAGAGCGGAGGTTCCCCCCAGAAGGTTATTAAGCATTGGGCCTAAGATAGAACCCTTGCCAACAGCTTTGCCTGACCATGATTAAAACCCCCTTTTTGGATGTAGAGAACATAGTTTAGAAAGTCTTTTCATTGAGCAGTTAATAGAATATTTTCTAAAAAACACTGACTAAAAGGGGACATTAGCTCTTTCAGTTAAAATTGGAAAAATTTCAGGCCCCGGTTTTTTTTTTATATACTCCTGAGATTTAAGAAATGAGGGACCAGAATAAGACCTAAAAATTGAAAACCTCTTCGCTAATGAAGAGACTATGCCAAATGTCTTATCTAGCCGGGGGGGAGACATTTTAAATTCCAGACCACCTCTAGAGGTTAGAGGAGATGCTAGAAGACTAGGTCAACACCCTAAAAATGACTTAAAATAAGTGAAAATCCTTGATTCAGTCTATATTTTATCGATTCAGGGAAAATTTTACCAGTACAAAGAGCCCCTTATGCAATAGTTGGGCTTTTCTAAAACTGCACCTGTAGTTCCTCACCTTGTAGCAGCCTTAACCATAAGCGGGGGGGGCTCATACCCTTTTTGTTCAAATTGCATAAGGAGCCCGATGGCTATTGGGAAAAAAATTACCCTATAGTTATAATAAAAATGTTAAATAAGAACTAAGAGAATTCAATGTGGAGTTGCAAGGTTTTCTCAACTTGACAGGGGAAATCTTTTTTAAACATTGGTGAGTTTTTTCAATTAGGTGGGACCCACCTGGCCACCCTGCTGATATTTTCTTTGCGGGGAAAATAAATTTCATCTAAAACAGGAATAACCTTGTTTAGTCCAAAAAAAATCCGGGTGAAAGGACCAGTAAAAAAAAAAAGGTTAAGCCCCTAACGAAGGAAGAGAAGTCCCAAGTATATGGTTTAAAAAGATTATACCTAAAACTAACAGTTTTTTTTTCTTTCTTATCCTTCTTCCTTTGCTCTTGACAATTAAAAAAAACCCTGTGGAAAGGGGTGGTTTTGAAATCTGTGTGCTGAAAAAGCTGAAGCCCTTAATGTGTTTTACACTTTTTGAGTAGGGGGAAATTTTTCCAATTGATTTATGCTGAATCACAACAATCTAGTAAGTTTTGTGAGTACAACCAAGGTAAGGGGGTCATTTAAAAGTGGGAAAAATTTGTTATTTTAAACTCCATTGAGAACTTCTCTGTGAATTCGAGAAAAAATTTTATTAGACAGTGGCGGACCAGACCTTTTTACGGGAACTATCGATACCAAAATCCCCTTCAACAGCAATTTAATACATGAGTGAGCCGCCTCAAGACACCTGGTTTTTTGTCTGACCTGTAGATGAAGGGACATTGAGGAGTTTAAAGAAAAAAAAAGGGATAAATTGGTTACTTCTAATTATACAGTTTTTGATCCATATATTTGGGGGATTTCTTCTTGGACCAAAGGGGACCTTCCCCTTTTTGGGAATTAAAGACTTTATTTTTTTTTATTTATTTTATGCTTTTCTCTTTCTTTTTTATTTCTCTTCCTTTTTCATTTAAAGGGAAACAATCTGTAAGGCCTAAAACTTGGAAAGGGGAAATGGGGGGGGGGTTTTATAAAAGGGGGGGTTTTAAGAAGTTTAGTTTGGTGACCACCCTTGCTCTTTAAAATTTTTTTGATGAAGCAGCCCGTGCAATAGCTCCCCTATGGCTTTATGATTTCTAAAGGAAATTCACCAAAAAATAACTGAGGCGGGCTCCAGGTTAGTGATTTTCCACATTTTTCCTATTGGAAATTCGGGTTTTATCAATTCAGAGCTCTGGCAATGGGGGGAAAAAAGGGCAATGAAGCCCAACAGGCCCTACTTCAAAAGGGAAAATAACTGACTCTTTCCCAATACCCAGCATTCTCATTAAATTTGGGCCCCTTTAGAAACGATCTGCACCTGAAGTAAACGTTTTTTTGCTGTAAAACTTTTTTTTTTTTTTTTTTTTACTTTTTATTTTTAAAATTAAGAGGGGGCAAATTTTTCTCGAAATTCGGCTCGCTCACTTCGCCGAATTCCCGAAAAAAAATAATTTTCGTTAAAAATTTACTTTTGGGACAATCAGGGGTTAAAAAAAAACAGCTTTTTCCCCAAGCGCACAGGGCCCTGCGGGTGTTTGTTGAACGTTGTCCCAAGCTTAAATATGCAGGGGGAAAGCTTGGTTTGGTTTTCATAAAAGTTTGGGTTTTTTAAAATGACACGCACATGACTGCCGCCGCTCTTAAAAATCGCTTCACTATAATTTTCCCCTGGGCACTTAAGGGGGCCCAAAACTGACCAAAAAATTAAAGGGGGAATGTAGCCTAAAAAAACATGGGCAGGGGGACAGCTGGAAAAAAAAAAAGCTGAGGGTCGGTGGCAACATAAAGGAAAAGGGAGTGTGGGGGTGAGGGCAGCACCACAGCAGCATGAGGTCAGAGGGGGTGGCAAATGATATTCGGGAGGGGGCAAAAAACAGGAGTGGGCCAAAGTGGCACAAAGACACTGTTTAGGTCACGAAGCACCCAAGGGCAGCAGCATGGGGTTTAAGAACAATGGAACAATCACATTCTGGAGGGGGGGCAAAAAACGGGAAATAGGCCACAGAGTGGCACAAGACACAGTGTCAAAGGTCACGGCAGCACCCACAGCGGGGCCAGCTTTAAAGGTCAACAGTGGCAAAAGGGGAACAGTGTGGAGGGGGAAAAAACAGGGGGAGGCCACAGAGTGGCACAATGACACAGTGTTTAGGCACGCAGCAGCCACAGCACGCAGGGAAGGGGTAAAGACAGTGGCAAATGACATTCTGGGGTGGAAAAAAAACAGGAGTAGGCCACAGAGTGGCCCCAATGACACAGTTTTTTAGGTCACGGCAGCACCCAACAACAGCAGCATGAGGTCAGACAGTGGCACAATAAAATTTCTGGAGGGGGTTTTAAAAAACGGGAGTGGGCCACAGAGGGGAAACAATGCCCTGAGAGTGGGGTGACGGCGGCAGCAGCATAGGTCAGACAGTGGCACAATCACATTTGGGGGTTTGGCAAAAAAAGGAGAAAGGGCCCCAGATTGGCAAAATGACACGGGTTGTGTAGGTCACGACAGCAGCCACAGCAGCAGCTTTGAGGTCAGACGTGGCACAATGACATTCTGGAGGTGGAAAAAAACTGGAGAAAGGCCACAGGAGTGGCACAATGACAAGAGTGGAGGTCCCCGGCGGGCAGCAGCATGAGGTCAAAACAAGGGAAAAAATTCACATTTGGAGGTGGCAAAAACAGGAATAGGCCACAGAGTGGCAAAAAGGGACCCCGTTTTCTAGGTAACGAAAAGCACCCACAGCAGCGGGCATGAGGTCAGACAGTGGCACAATCCATTCTGGGGGTGGGAAAAAAACAGGAATAGGCCACAAGGGGCAAAATTTGACAAAAGTGGGGGTTAGGGCAGCCCCGCATGGGGCCCAGACATTGGCAAAATCACATTCGGGGGGTGGCAAAAACGGGGTTGGGCCCACAAGGGGGAAAACAATGACAGAGTGGAAAGGTCACAAGCACCAGCCACAGCAGCTTGAGGTCAAAACAGGGGGAAAAATGAAAACATTTTTAAAGGGGGAAAAAACAGGAGTAGGCCACAGGTGGCAAAAATGACACAGTGTCTGGGTTTCACGACAGCACCCACAGCATGGGGTTCAGACAGTGGCAAAAATGACTTTCCCTTGGGGTGGAAAAAACCCGGAGTAGGCCACGGGAGTGGCACAATGACAGGTGGGGTGCGGTGGCAGCAGCATGGGGTTTAAAGGACAGTGGACAATGACTTTTCGGATTTTGGAAAAAAAAATGGAGAAAGGCCACAGAGGGGGCACAATGACAGAGAGTGGAGGCACGGCAAAAAAGAAAGCTGAGGTCAACAATGGCACAATCACATTCTGGAGGGGGAAAAAACGGGAATGGGCCCACAGAGTGGCACAAATACCCCCAAGTGTCTGGGGTCACGTTAGCAGCCCCCAAGAAAGCAGCATGAGGCCCGGACATTGGAAACAATCACTTCTGGAGGTTTGGAAAAAAACGGGGAATGGGCCCCACGGGAGTGGCAAAAATGACACAGTGTCTAGGTCACAGCAGCAGCCACAGCAGCAGCATGGGTCAGACAGTGGAAACAATACATTCTGGAGGGGGGAAAAAACAGGAATACCCCACAGAGTGGCAAAATGACAGAGAGTGGAGGTGCCCTGTGGCGCGCATGGGTTAGACAGTGGCACAATGCATTCGGGAAGGTGGCAAAAATTTGGAGTAGGCCACAGATGGCACAATGAACGTGTCTAGGTCACGGGAGCACCACAGCAGCACAGATGAGGTCAACAGTGGCAAATGACACAGTGGGGGAAAGGTGGAAAAAAACGGGAGTGGGCCCACAGATGGGAAACAATGACACAGTGTGTAGGTCCCCGACAGCAGCCAAAACAGCAGCAGAGGTCGGGACAGGGGCACAATGACTTTCGGAGGTGGGCAAAAACGGGGAAGTAGGCCACGAGGGCAAATAAACAAGATTGGAGGTGAGGGTAAGCAGCATGAGGTTAGAAAGTGGCACAATCACTTTCTGGAAGGTGGCAAAAACAGGAAAAGGCCACAGAGTGGCACCAATGCCCACCAGTGTCTAGGCCCACTTCACCCAAGCCACAGCAGCAGCATGGGGTCAGACATTGGCACAATCAATTCTGGATTTGGAAAAAACAAAAATAGGCCACAGAGTGGAACAATGAAAACCGTGCCCTGGGTTTCCACGGCGCAGCCACAGCACAGCATGAGGCCCAGACAGTGGCAAAAATTGACACATGTGAAAGGGGGCCCAAAAACAGGAGAAAGGCCACAGAGGGGCCCACAATGACACATTTGTGTAGGTCACGCCCAGCGGGCCACAGCAGCAGAAATTGGGGGCCCAGAAAAGGGGCACAAGGGAATTCTGGGGGTTTGAAAAAACCCGGGTAGGCCAAAGAGGGGCCCACAATGACACATGTCAAAGGTCACGGCAGAAGCCCCCAGCAGAAAGATGGGTCGGGCCCGGGGGCACAATGACACAGTGGGGAGGGGGCCCAAAAACCCGGGAGTAGGCCACAGAGGGGGGCAAAAAGGGCACAGTGTTAGGTCACGAAGCAGCCACAGCCCCAGCATGGGGTTTCAGACAGGGGGCACAATGACATTCTGGAGGGGGGAAAAAAACGGGGAGTAGGCCACAGAGGGCACAATCCCAAGAGTGGAGGTACGGCAGCGCGGGGGGCAAGAGGTAAGAAAAATGGCAACAATACATTCTGGGGTTTGGAAAAAAAGGGAGTGGGCCCCCACGGGAGGGCACAATGACAGAGATTTGGAAAGGTGACGGGGGCCCAGCCGAATGAGGTTAGACAGTGGCACAATGCCCATTCTGGAGGGGGCCCAAATTTGGAGTAGGCCACAGAGGGGGCAAAAGACAGAGAGGGGAGGTGCCCGGTGGCCAGCGCAGGGGTTTTAACAGTGGCACAATGACATTCGGGAAGGTGGCAAAAATGGAGTAGGCCCACCCAGAGTGGCCCAATGACAGGGGTGGAGGTCACGGCAGCCAGAAAGCATGAGGTCATAAAAAGGCACAATCACTTTTCTGGGGGGTAAAAAAAAACGGGAATGGGCCCCAAAAGGAGTGGAAACAAGGGACACAGTTTTCTAGGTCACGGCGGGAGCCACAGCAGCAGAAAATGAGGTCAAAACAGTGGCAAAAATCACTTTCTGGAGGGGGCCCAAAAACGGGGAAAAAGGCCCCACAAAGAAACCCAACAATGACACAGGGGTTAGGTCCCCGGCAGCAGCCCCCAGCAGCACATGGGGTTTCCAGAAAGGGTTGGCACAATAACACAGTGTGGAGGGGGGAAAAAACCCGGGGAGTAGGCCACAGTGGGGCCAAAAAGACACAGTGGGGTGGTCACGAAAAAACCCCCCACCCAGCAGCGCATGAGGTCAGACAGTGGCACAATGACTTTCCCCTGGAGGTGGAAAAAAAACGGAAAGTGGGCCCCAAAAGAGGGGCACAAGGGACAGATGGAGGTTACGGCCCCAGCGGGAAATGAGGGTCAAACAGTGGCACAATGACTTTCTGGGGGTGGCAAAAACGGGAATAGGCCACGAGTGGCACAATGACAAGAGTGGAGGTCACGGCAGCCCCACAGAAGCAGCATGGGGGGTCAGACAGGGGGGGACAATGAAAATTCTGGAGGGGGAAAAATTTGGGGAGTAGGCCAAAAAAGTGGCAAAATGCCCGAGAGTGGGGTGACGGTGGCAGCAGATGAGGTTAGACAGGGCAAAATTGACATTCGGGGGGTGGCAAAAACGGGAAAATAGGCCACAAGTGGAAACCAATAAACACAGAGTGGAGGTCACGGAAAGCAGCCCAGCAGCAGCTGGGGGTCAGACAGTGGCCCCCCAAAATTGACCCAGTGTGGAGGGGGGGGGCAATACCAGCCCCCTGGTAAAGAGGGTTTGGGGTGGCAAAAGGGGAGAAACGTCAGCAGATGTGTGGCATCGGGCGGGGGGTTTGGCATCAGAAAAAAGTGGCTGGGGCGGGTAAGTTTGAACCCAGCCCTCATTTCTCCCCGTTTGGGTGAGGCGTCAGGGGCTGTTTAAGGTTTTACGCCAAAGGGAAATTGGTGTGGGGGAAAACCCTTTGGTTTGATCCAGGGCCTGTTTCATTTTGACAAAGGTCAGTCTTCCACATTTCCCGGGACAAGGGGGTTTTTCCTTGGGGTAATGATGGGCCCCCCCCCCTTTAACACCCGCTCTGATGCCACCCTACGGCCGGGCGGGAAAACTTCCCCAAATTTGCAAACTCGGCAAGTTGCGGCCACCAATCCATTTTTGGTGCCCGTACCCCCAGCGGATCTTCAAAATGGGTTGGCAAAGTGCTGTCCAAGTGGGCCACCCCTTTTGGGTTTCGGGGGTCTGCTCCGGGTCCTGTGCTGCTGTTTGCTGGGTTGCCCCCTTACTAGGGGGGTAAAGGGAAAGCTGCTCATCGTGACTCCAGACTTGGTTACAAAGGGGGGGAGCGGGTACTGCTCCTACCCCCCTTTTTCCCCCCGCACCCGGGAAAGAAGTACGTGAGCGATGAAGAACCCCCGGTCAGACCGTAAAAAGGGGGACGATCCCCACACATGGCAGGGGCCCAAACCCTTCTAGGGGAGGATTTCCCTATTAATTTGAGTTTGTCCTCCCTTTAATAGGGTTTGGGGAAAAAAGGGTCCCCTTTTTGGGGCCGGTAGCGAAGGGGGGCCAATAGGGTGGAGAGCCAAAAGTCCCTCCCTCTGCCGGGTGCTGACAAATTTGGCTGTACTAGCCAAAGGGAAATCAGAATGAGCGGGCCCTTGCACAAGGACTCCCAGGGGGTCCCTTTCCCCATCTCCACTGTATACGCCCGGTTTCGGGTCATTTTGCCTCATCTCCATCTAACCTCCCCCCAATGCCCCCTGCTCCTCCTCCTTTTTTCCCTGGGGAGAAAATCCAAATCTTTTCACCAGGGCAATGGGTTTTGCTCCAAAAGTCCCCTCCTCCCCCATTTCAGTCCCCCCCGGGCTCATGTGGCTTTTAAAGTAGTTCCCCCACTTTTCCAGGGCCCCCGCCCAACCCGATTTTTCAGCATCTGTTCCAGGGCATGAAGCAGTGGAATGAAAGTTTTTTCAACCCCCTAGTCCTGGCGACGGGAAAAAAACCCTGGCCCTCCTCAATGGGCCCCAAAAAACGGCAGGTGTCAAGCAAAATTTAAAAAAAAAAAAAAAAAAAAAAAAAAACAAAAAAGGCTGACATCAAAGTTACACGGGGGTACTCCTTTTCCCCCTGGATCATCAAAAATAGTTTTAAAAGGCCTTTTTTTCCCGTTTTATTACAGTTTGGTCCAAAATGTGCAGGTGGAAATCAACGGGTGGAAAAAATCACATATCAGGGGTGTGTTGGGGGGGGGTTTTTGCCACTGCAACCGAGGGGGGTTCCCGGCTTTGTAGGAATGGATGAATGCATGCAAGTTTCCTGGCCATTTTCAGAAAACTTTTTGAAGAAACGGGGGAAGACCAGGAACCTTTTTTACAACCAATTGAAACCCCCTGGCCCCCATGCAGGGCGCCCTGGACCATTCCCCTGGGGTCGGTGGGAGGGGGCGGAACCCCTGTTACTCCCCTTGTCCGTTTACCCTGATTCCGATTTGCAGTTTTTCCGCCGGGGGAAAGCCACACATCGATTTCTTTTCCTTTCATGACCGGAGAAGTTCCTCCCCTGTTTTTGACTTTGTTTTTCCGAGGCAAGCCCGGGGTAAAAAACTGCTTGGGCAAAACCCCTGTGGGCCCCCACATTTTTGGGGATGATGGGGCGTACTTTTGGGGCTGAGTTTGGGGGTGGTGGTGGAGGAGGAAAGGGGGCGGACATTGGCGCAGGAGCCAAAGGGTTTTACCCAAAGGGAGGAGAAAGTGGGGGTCTTTCCCGGTTTCCAAATTTTTGGTGTCCCGGGGAGGAAGCCCTTTACCCAGTGGGGGGCCATAAAGGACTTTTAATGGCCCCCGGGCCGTAGTTACAGCTCCAGGGCATCCCCGGGTGCCGGGGGCACCTTGGGGAACAAAAACCCTAAAGCCAAGGGGCTGGCCCACCTTTTTTGTTCTACCAAATTTTAAGGGGCTGGGGTTCCCGCCTTTTTGGAAAAAAAATTTCGGCTTTGGGAATCTCCATCCGGCTCGGGACAAGCCCTTAGTTTTTTCTGAAAGGGGCAGAGTCCCCCCATTTGGAAAGGGGGGGACTGCAGCACCCAAAAACGGACAGGACATGGTCAGCTTCTGAACCCTTTTGGGGTGGTTTTGGGCGCATACTGTTTCTTTTTTTGGCCCAAACGCCTCGCTGAAAGGGCCTGCTGGCGCCTGAGTTTCAAGAGCCATCCGGGCCCCGGGGGGGTGATTTTCCAAAAAAGAAACAGCTCCCTTTTGCAAAAGGTGTGGGCTTGACTGGTGCAATGGCATGGTTTCCACTGGGCGATGCTGGTTTCTGCTGTTTTCTTTTTGGGGGCAGGATGGGCCCCCACATTGACCCCGTTTTTCCCAGGCCACCGGATGGTTCCCCTGCATTTGTTTTACGCAGGGCCCTGGTGCCAAAGTTAGCTCCCTGGCCCCCTTCTTTTCTGCCCCACAGTTTAAAAAAATTTTCCCATAATTTTTGGCTCCTCCCGGGGTCTTTGCAAAGAACTGCCAAACCGCCGGGGTATGGATTTTTAAACCGCCAACGCTCCGCACTGGTGATTACTTGCCGCCCCTGCCTCGCCCGGGGCCCCCCCGTGCCACTACTTTTTTGGGGCCTGCGGGAAACGGGTTTTTTACCCCGTGGCCCCTTGGGCCCCCCGACCTCACACTGCTGCTATCCGCTTTACTCACGGCCACAAACCCACCCCCTTGTGGCTTTTCGCCCCCGCCCGAAGCGCCAAACGCGCCCTCTTTCTGGTGGGCCGGGTGAGGAAACCCTTGCCTTCACCCGGGTCCCAAAAGCGGGGCGGGGTACATCATCTTTTATTTTTTGTTTCTTTTGGCATGCTGTCCCCCCACCGGCTTGGGTATGCAGAGGTTTACCCCTTTAAAACATGACCCCCCATGCCACTTCAACATTATACTTTGCCCCCCCCTACAGCAAAAAGCGGGGTAATTTGGGCCCCTTTTTTTCCTCCAAGGAAACTGGACTTTCCCCTCCTCAAATTTTTTCATACTTTTCCCGTATGGGGGCACTTTTTGCCCCGACCCCATAGTAAACTCTGGCTGAGGGAACCCGGGGGGACAAAAGGGGGGTTTTAGGACAGGGGAGGGGCCCCTGACCCGCTCCTGGGGCCCCTGCCCAATAAGGGGTTTTAAACTGACGTTCCCCCCGATCTTGGCCCGGGGGGTCAGAAGTCATCCGGGGGGGAAAATGGGTTTACCCAGTCAAAACCCTTTAAAAACCATTGGGTTGGTAGTCAGCACACGGGCCCCCTAGAAAGGGCAGCGGCCCGTTGTTGGGGCCCCACCAAGTGGGGCCCCTGCTGCGACCCTCCCCCTTTCTGTGCTGGACCTGGGCCTGGAATGTTTGTGCCTCTGGGCCCCTTTTTGGGGGAAGAGCCCGCCACCTCTTGTCCCGACATACTGTTTGTTCTAAAATTTACAGGGCCCCTGTTTGATTTAAGATATCGTATATGATAAATAAAAACCCTTTTATTTGACTCCCAAAAGGAACCCCAAATAAGAAGCTTTGGGGAAACCCCTTTGGAAAATAAATTGGGGGCTCCCCCAAATGGGCAGGAAAAATTTTTCTTGTATGTGTCGTTTAAAAAAATCTGTGTAAATTTTTCTGAATATAAAAGGGACAAACAAGGGGATAATTAACCCCTTTGGATTTTGAATTATGCTACAGAATTTCTTTCCCGTGGGGGGGAAAAACCCGTTTTTTTTTTTCAAATGCGAACAACCTTTTAAATTTAACCCCCCCGGATGTAAATTGCGCAAAAAAATGAGCAGACAAAAATGAAGTGGGATTTGTATTTAAAAAAAGTGTTTTTTTAAAAAGGGGAAAACAACAGGAACAACTTTTTAATCCCCCCCCCTTTTATTTAATGTGTGTTTAGCAGATAGCAAATTTAAAAAGTTTAAAGCCCCCTGCACTGGCGCACACTGGGCTTCAGATCCAATTTCCCCCCCAAAAACAAAATAGAATGTTAAGAGAAACAGTCTCTGAGCAAGCTGGGGACACCCCCCCAAAAAAGCTGTATAAAAAATCAGTTCTTCAGTAAGAAACCCAATTGAAGCAGCCGCGGCAGCCCCCTTCCCTTTGCATTTCATTTAGAGGAGGTGAGTCCCCGCGGCGCGCCCGGACTTATAAAGTGGGGGTGTTTTCCCCAGAAACCCGCCGGTTTGAAATTTGGGTTCTTCTTCAAAATTCATGGGAGGCTATGCCCCTTTTTCCTCCCAGAGTGCTTTGCCCATGTAACGCCATGGTGCTCGCAGCATTTTACAATCAAAAAACACACTTTTTCACCCCGAAGTCCCCCAAAAATTTAACTTCGTTCAGAACCGAAGTTTTCCTGAAATTCAAACGAATTTTTTAAATTTGTTAGAATCCAAATTTGCCCATCTAAATTTTTTTATTTTTTTTTTTAAGCCATTAAAATTTTCTAGATATTTCCGTCAAGAACCCGGGCCAATTTGTGTGGAGTGGGTTTAGACTTGAAAAAAATAAACTGGGGATTTTCCCCCCTGGATCCCCTACTAGATAAAAACTCATTTAATGATGGAAGCTGGGCTTGGGATTTTTCAAAGTAAAACTGAGACTATGAGGGTGTTATCTTTTTTTTTTTTTTTTCTCACACATGCTTTCACTGACATGAGCCTCCCAGTTACACTGTCAATATCAGGGAACTACACAATAAAGGTAGATAGTGGAAAACATTACCATTTCCTACAAAAGGCAAGAGTACTTGGGCCTGAACGGGCCGATAAACCTATGGGCCCCTTAGAGGCAATAGATATAGTTATGCCACAATCCCTTAAACAAATTTAAAAGGGTTCTGCATTGCTAGGAGCTCTGGTATTAGGCTATGGGAAAGTCTGATGGTAAGATTGGAGCGTTCCTGCTCCTTAGGGGAATTTAAGCATTACACTTAATCATTAAACGGATGTCGGTATAATGCAACTAGAATAGGACTCCAGAAAAAGACCCTCTATGAACCTGCTCTTTCCTTAGCTAAAAGCTGAGATATCAGAGCAGAGCACTGATTGCAACAGATTTGGGATTTTATAAAACATATATAACAAGAGGTTTACTAAATGGAGACCCCTCCAATAAGAGCACCTGTGCGGTTTAAACAAAGCAGGTATCACAATTCTGTAATCTCCCATGATTGTATTCTGAAACCTCTGATAGATTTTTGCAGTTGCAACACAACCAAATAATAATTGATTAGTTTCTGCTTAAAACACACTCACCATGAGGCAGATATAAAAATACTCAGCTACCAGGCAGGAGCCGGGAATTTAGCACAGAACCTGCGCAATAACTTCCAGCTTCTATTCTCATGTTTTGCTGTTGTTATCAGCTATAAGAATTCAGAAAATAAAATAAGACTGCAGAAACCAATCTTCTGAACCAGAAGAGCAAAATCAGCATAAACCACAAAATTACCAGAAGCATTCGATGGCATGAAAACTCATTTCCTAACTTTATACATGGAGAGTGTGCAGCAGGGCAGTGCACAGAAAAACAGAATACAAACAGCAGCCAGTCTCCTAACCCAGGAGTACACAGATTAGCACATGCTACCAGTGGCAGCTGAAAGTGTGAGAGAACTCATCTCCTACCTTTGCACCATGGAGAGTGTGCAGCCTGGCAGTGCACATAGAAACGCCCTTATATGCCATCAGAGGCAGACCCCCTCTGATACTGTGCCTCTCTCCTGGTGTAGAGCATAAAATGTCCGGCTAACAGCGCGGGAAGAAGCTCTGCTGAGTTTGAACTGGAACGCAGGCTGAGACATCCCCAGGCCATGGCTGCCCCAGAAACTCTGGGATTCCAGGCAGATCAGTAGTGGGGGAATGAGGAGATGCACCAAGAAACTCTAAAGTCTCTGCCACAGGAGCCACTGTAGTAAAATAATAAAACCTAGAAAAAAGTAAAATAAATTATAAAAATAATAAGTCTAGCTGGGACAGAAGAAAAAGCAGGTCTGTTCACTGTCTGAGGAGAGCTTATATGGGTGAGGTGGAACCAATTAGTGCTTGAATTAATTGAACCTGATGCTCGTTTCTTTCTTTCTGTCATAGCTGGGTTGAGGAGGATATTAACCCATTGTATGCTGCCTGAGGACGAAGGGGAAGCAGTATTTTCCTCAGATGGCACTAGTGATGGCTGCAGGTAGCCAGCATGTTATTGGTTAAATCTAAGTATATGCAAGTCTCAAAGGATCATGACAGGCCTATTTGCAGATGATGTCATGCTAGCAACCCCCAGAAACTTCCCTATACACTAACTTCTATTCCTCAAAATTTTAGTCTGGTTTCTTTTTACAAATTAAAAACTTCTAAGTCACTTGCACTTAAAGGGGTTGTCTCGTTACAACAGTGGGCAATGTTCTCTGCTGGTTGCCAAGCAGAGCTTGTGAAATGGAGGGGCATGTGCAGGTGATGATTCATTCTGTGTGAGCTGGGGGAAGGGACAGGTTCTCGGCTGTCATTGGAATCGTTGGAAGTGAAAAGCTAAGTTGATATATAAATTTCTCGCGCTCTCTACATACTTTGTAACTAGAATGGGCATTTGAAATTCAGGACTCTGGGAAAGATGGGTGATTTTTTTTCTCTGTCTGTCTCTCTCTCTCTCTCTCTAATAGTGATAGATCCTGCAGATTATTACACCTCTGATCTCTACAAATCTGCAGAACAAAACTAAATGCTTTATCTGTTTGTTTACATGGGACTGCACATCTATATCAAGTGGTTTACATGGGACCTCACATCTGTCTCACAAAAGTTTTTTTTTTACGTGGGACTGCACATGAGATTTACCTGGGTCCGCCGATGCAAGACTGCACATCTTACATGAGACTTCTGTGTTTTCTCTGTTTTACATGGGACTAGAGTGGTCATTTGACTTTCAGGACTTTGGGAAAGATGGGTGATTTTTTTTTCTCTCTCACTCGTGCATGCTGCTGCTTGTACATACATCCCCTTTGCGTCCCCGTCTGCGACCTGTTCACTGCATCGCAGTAAAGCATAAAGCAGCCAGTTCTCTTGAACCATAGCACTTTGCTGATGGTAACCAAGGATGTACGTGCTTAGAATTTTGGTCCCCTAATTTTTAACTATGATCTTCGTAGTGAGACAACCACTTTAAAAGTAGGGATTTCCCCAGGGACCCTTGCATGACTTAAAAGCGCTTTCATTTTTTTTTCTTTCAGAGTATCTTTATCAACATTTTTTAAATAAAAAACAAACATTGTTCTCTCTCATTTTCATGGGCAGCAGAACTGGGACAAGGTATTATGGTGCCCTATGCAAATAAGGCATGCAGCGCCTCTACCCAATAAAAAAAAAAATTCACCCCAATCCATACCTCCTTGCACCACCTATCTGCCTGGGATGAAGTGGTGCCCTAGGCCATTGCCTAACCGTCACCCTGGGCCTGATGGACAGATACAGACTTACCCTAACCTCTCCTGTGTCTAAATTGCAAGCCATAAACTTTTACTCAATGTTTAAAATTGTCTAAAATTACATTGACATCTATTCTAAACTCTACATTTCCTGGTTGGGAGGCATAGCCACAATCAAAATAATGACTCTTCCTAAGATATTATATCACTTTAGAAACTGCCCTAAATGGTTTTGATTGTCTGAAATGCAACAGCTCCAAAAGAAAAATGGATAATCTTGTATTATCCAAGGATCCATGGGCAATCACCATCCTTCTACTGCAATCCATACCCAGTCGTAATTACACAGGAAACCTACACTGGGTGAGTGAACTTGTCTTTTTGTTATTAGCTCCAAAAGACAAAAGATCCCAGAGTGGCAAGCAAGGTCCTTTATACCCCGTCAGACAGGGGTGGGTAAGGCTGCCCTTGCATTCTTTTTTACTATAAAGTAACCCTTATGGAGGAAGCAAGACATTAGTAGCTACAATCAGAGTCTAAGCAATGTGTTACCATGAAGTTTAAAGAGATGGAATGTAAACTTTTACTTAATTATCTATGGCTTTCTAAACATTCCATATGTCCCTCATTCTCAGTGTTGCCTATGGGAACCCTAGGGTTATATATGTAGTGGAAATTTGCAGTGCAAAAATTCATTTTTCCCCCCAGTTGGGCCCGCTGACATGCCATTAGCAATAATACAACATGTATTGCCAGATAATTTAGAATCCTGTATTTTGAGAGGCATCTGTAAAGTGAAGACTGTACTCTCTGGTTCCACATTACTCCCTTTTGAGCATGTCGTTCACCAATTTGGTGTATCTCCCTGGGATCTTTTTATTAAATTTCTTAGGATCAGGCACTTTTGATTACGTCTATATCTTCGTAATGATCAGTCGCTTTCTTTGTTTGATAAATTCTATAATGAACCTTGTAAGACTCAAAAAGGAATCTCTGTCTTTATTATCAAATGCTCCGTCACAAACGAAGCCCTCATGACCTTCTTTACGTCAATAAGTGGGAAAAAGATTTACAAACTTCCTCCTCTGACCAGCAGTGGTGTCTTATGATTAATCTCCTCCATAGAGCCTTGAAATGTGCTAACTATCTGTAGTCCTCTCAGAAACCGTTGTTTCGATGGAACCCTACTCCATACTGTCTCACAAAAATTTACTCTACATCAACCAGTTTCTGGAGAGATTCAGACGGCCTCCTTCTCCATGTTTGATGGGCATGTGATGTTATCTTGCCTTTTTGGTCATTCAATGTGCTCAATTATAGGTAGACCCATTCTACTGAGACTGGGAGTCGCTCTTTTATCCTTACAACAGATACACTGCCTACGGCAGACATATTTCTCATATCTTGACAGTATCTCGATCAAATGTGGCTAGAAATTAGAAAATTCGCATTTCTCACAATATCAAGGAACTGAGGAACTATTCAGTTTAACTCAGTAATGAAGGAGCAAATAGCTGGCATGGTGGAAAGCTTTTCTTCTGTCCAGAGGCCTTGGGGAAAGTGAGAACTATATTGGAGCAATAGTCAATAGAGTAAATCTCTTTCCCACTTGAATATTTTCTTTTCTTAATACAATATGCTATCATATATTTGGTACTGTTTGTTAATGTGGTGGATGTTAGTTAGCCATGGTCAATTTCTTCTATGCTGATTGTAATGCTGGTTGCTCATATCTTTTAACAGCTTTTTACATTGAATTTATGTACCCTACTTACTGTACACAAACCTTAGTATTTTTTTTTTGCTTACTCTTTGAACCAGAATTTAAAGATAATTGATTAAGATTATAGCTTTGAAATATATTTCAATAAAACTTGTTAAAAAATCTAATGCCTATGGAAGGAATTCAGAGCTCTGGATCAAAAGAATAAAGCTTTCAACACTAAAATATATATTAATCAGCGCAAAGTATTGTACCTTTTTATGTAAAAATAAAGAACTAGAAACATGGAATTCAAACATTAAATATTCACTTTAGTGCCCGATTTCCCCAGAAAAATTCCCCATAACCAAACTAGTAAAACCCCTCAGCTCTTTCTGCATCACTTCCTTTTTTCAACTGAGCTACATTTCATACCCCAGCTCAAGTGTCTTTTCAGCCTATCCCAGGACATGGAGGGACCTTCCATAAACCTCTTTGTCCATTTCACACCCAAGCCCCAATGTGACTACAATCCTTGACCACCACGCTTAGTGTTTCCAGAGTTTCATTTCCTAGTAGACCTGAGAAAGAAAGCCATTTAATTGACAGATGCAGATGGAGTAAATTGGAGCAGAAGGACACACTACATAGAAAATCGACTGAAATCATGTTACATTAAAGGTTTTATCTGTTACATAAGTTATGCGTCTTATTACTTATTTTAGCGGTGTTGCATTGGCTGCTTCTTTACTGCTAATTCAGACAATTCTAGTATATCAGCCGTGACCTAGCAATGCATTATGACATTTTATAGAAAAATATTTCAACTGAAAATGGTTTCCCAGCGTTAAATTTCCAATGTAATGTGTTAGGTGTAAATATAAAAAAATTTTTTTTTCCAAGGTTGAAGAAACCAGGCTGTCATGGAAGAACATTCTTATTAACCTCTAAAATCGATAGTTATATACAGTTCGTAAGGCAGAGAAAAAAAATAAGACATACATCCATCTACCGTAGTTCAGTTTTGTATCCTGCAGTGCTGATCGCGAAGAAGACAAAAAACCATGTGAAATAGCCAGATGTCCTCATTTTAAAAGAAAAACAAATCCTTACCAACTCTAAATCTGGCAATCAGAATAAATCCCTGAATCAACAACAATCCTTCCAGCAATCTAGTAATATAATTATACTTCAGCAATCATCCAAGCCATAACAAGTTCCTCTGGCAGAGTTCCACAGTCTCACTGCTCTTACAGTAAAAAATCCCTGTCTATGTTTGAGTAGAAACATTTTCTCTACGTGCAGAGGATGCCCCCTTTTTATAGATAAGGTCCAGGGTATAAGTAGATCATTGGAGACATCTCTGTATTAACTCTTGATAAATGTATACAGTATTTATTAAGTTGCCCCCTTCAATACCTTTTCACTAATCTAAACGTCCTTACTTTTGAAACTCACTCTTGGTCTTGTGATCCACTAATTTTTTTCATTATTGTCATCACCGATCTTCTGCAATGGTGCCCAAACTGTATAAAGTGAAACACATTTACTATGCCAACTACACCAAGATACTAGCATGCATTCTTTATACCACATTTATTATGGATTTTAAACAGTTTTTATACACTCCTGTGCTGCACCAGTCAAAAAAGGTGTGGCTATGTGTAACGGGGAAAAGAATGCGGCTTACCTGCGACATTGTGTGCCAAAAGAATGTACCAAATTATGCCGCAATTATTCGTGTAAACCAAGTCAACTAATAGATGGTGTAAAGTTAAACAAAAGTGTCTAAACCTGCATCACATTTATCATGCTGTACGACCATTGTGATAAATTCTTAGACACTTTAGCCTCAGTTTACACTGTCTAAGTAAAGCGTGTGCATCTATACCAATTTTGACATACCCCAAGATCTTATTTGCCTTGACAGCAGGTGCCTGACACTGCATGCTACAATTAAGTTTACTGTCAATAAGATTCCCAAGTCCTTTCCCATGTCCGTTTAACTCAAAGTTTATCTTGGTATGTATTGAATGGAAGTATTGTTGGTATGGATTTTCCCTTTCAAAAAGTGCTTTGACCAGGAGTTTAGGACTCACATGTATACACGGTGTCTGCTGAAACCATGCTTATGTCCCAGGTATATATAAGGAAGAGAGGTCAGCGATACAGGAGAAGTCTAGATCCTAAATTATCTAATATATTTTTCCTCATGATGCATCTAGATTTTTACAAAAATTACTTCAGGTTTGGCACAGAATATTATTTGCAGCTACAGATAACTTTAACGGGGTCTCCTGTGATCCCAGGTTATGTCAATGTGTTCATGTCTATGTTTGAAGATCAGCATGTGTTTTCTGGTTCACATTTGGAACATATGGTCACATGGCTTAGGTATGTGGACAATGTATTTATTTTGTGGAATGGATCTGAGAAAGAGTTGGATTACTTTACCCAGTATCTTAAATTAATAGTAGACATGCACTAATTGAATTTTCCATCACTAAGAATATGAACAAGGTCCAATATCTTGATGTTGAAATTATGAAAGACGGACCCAGTATTTACTAATTTGTATTTTAGACTACTACTCAAAAAAAACGTACAAAAGGAGAGTGTGTTTCCATCTCCTACAGATATTTAAGGGGTTCCAGAAAAGCCAGTTGGTTAGAGCAAGAAGGATATGTAAGCAGGATGAGGATTTTCAAAAATGCATGGGACAGTTAACTGATAAGTTTTCCAAAGCAGGATATACTTTGAAAAAAGCAATTTAGAAAAAGTAGGGAATGAGATAGGAAAACTAAAAGAAGATAATGTAATTAGAACAAAGACTCAAAGAGGGAATTATGTACAGTATGATATTTGACAGACACTCTAAATTAATTAGGGATACTATAAACAAATGGTGGAAAATATTACATATTATTCTGTATGTATATAGAAAAGGGAAAACAATAGCTAATCAGCTAATTAGTTATGATCTATATGATGAGAAAAAAAATGGAAAATGGTACAAAACGCACACAAAAAATGGAATTACCCTTGTTTATTCTGTCAAGACTGCAATTCGATCATAAAAGGACCTCAAGTACAACATCCTATGAGAGGCAATAAGATCCCAGTTAAAGGGAGACAAATAAAGATGAAAATCACTGAAACTAAATATAATATTAGGTGTTACAAGCAAAAGATGGCAACTATTGTGTTTCCCCGAAAGTAAGACAGCGTCTTACATTCTTTTTACCCCCAAAAGTCCCACTATGTCTTACTTTCGGGGTATGTCTTATATTGGCAGGCATATGGCCCCATACGCAGGTATAGGGCAGGCTGTAGGCAGGGTATAGGGCCGGCTGTAGGCAGGTATAGGGCCGGCTGTAGGCAGGGTATAGGGCCGGCTTCGGGCCGGTATTGGGCCGGCTGTCGGCAGGTATAGGGCCGGCTGTCGGCAGGTATAGGGCCGGCTGTAGGCAGGTATAGGGCCGGCTGTAGGCAGGTATAGGGCCGGCTGTAGGCAGGTATAAGGCAGCTGTAGGCAGGTATAAGGCAGGTATAGGCAGCTGTAGGCAGGTATAGGCAGGCTGTAGGTAATAATATCAAAATAAAAAAACAATCACTTACCTGGATCCCCGCGCTCTCCGCTCTGCTCTATCTTCTTCTCGGCACAGGCAGGTGACATCATCAGGCTGCGCACGCAGCGTGATGACACACGCTGCCTGTGTCAGGAGCTCCGGACAGCCACGAGTCTGCGCTCGCTCTGTGCCCCGCAGTGGTATCCCTTCACCTATATGCGCTCCGGAGGAGTCGCATATAGGTGAAGGAATCGCGGACAGTGCCCGGGCCAGCTCAGTGCCCGGACACTGTGCGCTTTACTCGGCATTCAGCTATATGCGCTCCCAGAGGAGTCGCATATAGCTGAAGCGTCCCTGTCGGCGCCCGGGCCATCACAGCGCCCGAGCGCAGACAAAGTACAGTTACTATGTCTTACTTTCGGGGTACGTCTTACACTAGTCGACGTCCCTAAACTCCCCGCTACGTCTTACTGTCGGGGGTGTCTTACTATCGGGGAAACACGGTAGTAGTGAGGAGTTAGGCCGTGTACACACGGCTTATTCCCGACGGATTTGTGAGCCGTATTGAGCTCACAAATCCGCCGTGAATACGGGGCGGGACGGGGGCCGGGCCGGAGCGCGGCGGGGGCGCCGCTCCCGGCCCCATAGACAATGCATTGTTTACGGCGCGTCCGCGCCGTAAATAATGTGCATGTCACTTTCTCCCCCCGCGGCGGATTCGCCGAGCGGGGAGGAGCGACGGATTCCACTGTTCTCTATGAGACAGTGGATTACCGTAATGACAGGGACGGATTGGCACCGTACTGAAGCGCAAATCCGGCGCGCAGTACGGCGCCAATCCGTGCCCAAATAAGCCGTGTGAACGAGGCCTTAGAGAAAAATCAGGATGATAAAAAACAGAAATAAATTTGGAGAAAGTTTTTGATGCAAAATATAATGCAAGTTATTTACAATGGCAAGTGATAGAAAATGGTTATGGTGATGGAAATCAAATTAAAACTCGTTTGTTACAAAGAAAGGTATTTTGGATATTTACCCTCGATTCTCTTGGACTGAGCGGCCTCAATGAAGAACTAACTATAATGTGTATATATAGCTCTGACTTTTAGCTAAAGCATTACTGTGTGTATTTGTTTTACTATTGTTGTACTGATTGGACAACAGGATCAGGTGCTATAGAGTTTTAAAGACAGCTAGAGACATTAGCACACATGCTGGAGGAAGGGGTGTGCCCCGAAACGTCGCATCTGACGTATGTGCTGCTAGCCACTACAAGGACCTATGCTGGACTTGTAATGTACCAAACAGCTACCTTTAAATGGACTAAAGGAATTATCTGGACCTCAGGTTTTTATGATTGTGAATATGGAAATGAGAGGTCTTTATTTAAGAAACTTGTGGTGTAGTGATGCATATGAAAAAAGTAATACGGTATTAATAAATAAGACTTTTTTCTAGTAAAAACAAACATTTTTTTCGGATACCGTGTATATTACTATCAGATAAATATTCCCTTCCTATTTATTAGTGTTAAACTGCATCCGTCACTTTTCTGACCAAGAATTCAACTTATTGTAGCGGTATACTGTCTATTTTGAGGGAATTACTTTACACAGTTTAGTATCATCCACAGATATTTAGGAGTTATTGTTCTAAATAGCAGAGATCTCCCTGTTATTTTGGCTTCTCCTACCATTAGTTTGTTTGAGACCGTTGCAAAGCAACTTCTTCACATCTGATCTACCAAGGCAGATCAGTTGACCATGCTGCGCAGCCAGGGCTTATGTAAAGTAGAAGTTGCTAATTCTGAGCCACTCTTTAAAGTTCATTGATTTAAGCAGCTCTGTGTGGTTGTGTCTAGCGGCCTTGCTATGTATTCTGTACCTAGTTATCCAGCACCTTGACTATTGAATACCTAGTCCAATCCACTGTTGTCTAGTTAGTTCTAGTCAATGTGTTTAATCCCTGGAGTACTTATACGTTTCTTGTCAGGTCGAGTCCAGAGTGTAGGTAAAAAAGAAAAGAGGCCCCAAGACCTGAGAATCTTAAGGTATGTTCATTCGTCGTTTTTCAATCCGAAAAACGCTGTGTAAAAAGCGTCTAAACACGTCCCTAAAGCTTGCTGCGTGTTTGGATGCATTTTCTGTGCAGTAGGATCGCACACTATAGTTTTAATAGGGTGTTTACTGCGTAAAACGGACCTAGAATTGACATGTCAATTATTTGAACAGATCCAAAAGATGCATGTAAAACATGCATTGGCGTTCAGATGTCTGAATGCCAATGCGTGATTTACATTGAAATTAACAAATTCCAAAGCACATTTTTAAATGCGTGTTTGGGTCCGAAACATGGATCCAAACATGCATCTAAAAATACTGTTTATCTATGTTACTGACGAGCTTTAACGGATCCAAACACGCATCTCGAAAACGCTATTTATCTACACTATTGTTCAAAAGTCTGGGGTCACTTAAAAATTTCCTTATTTTTGAAGAAAAGCACAGTTTTTTTCAATGAAGCAAATTCATTAAACGAATCAGAAATATACTCTATACATTGTTAATGTGGTAAATGACTATTCTAGCTGCAAACGTCTGGTTGTTAATGCAATTTCTACATAGGTATATAGAGGCCCATTTCCAACAACCATTACTCCAGTGTTCGAATGGTACATTGTGTTTGCTGTGTAAGAAAGCTATTGGATATTTTGAACACCCTTGAAAATCCTTGTGCAAGTATGTTAGCAAAGCTGAAAACAGTTTTGCTGATTAGAGAAGCTATAAAACTGACCTGCCTTTGAGCTAGCTGAGAATCTGGAGCATTACATTTGTTGGTTCAATTAAACTCGCAAAATGGCCAGAAAAAGAGAACTTTCATGTGAAACTCGACAGTCTATTCTTGTTCTGAGACATGAACACTATTCCATGCGAGAAATTGCCAAGAAACTGAAGATTCCCTACAATGGTGTGTACTACTCCCTTCAGATGAGTGCACAAACAGGCTCTAACCAGAGTAGAAAGAGAAGTGAAAGGCCCCGCTGCACAACTGAGCAACAAGACAAGTACATTAGTCTCTAGTTTGAGAAATCGACGCCTCACAGGTCTTCAACTGGCAGCTTCATTAGATAGTACCCGCAAACCGCCAGTGTCAATGTCTACAGTGAAGAGTGTGACTCCGGGATGCTGGCCTTCAGAATAACAATAGATATGTGGCTAAAAGAAACAGCAGACATTGGACAGAGGAAGATTGGAAAAAAGTGTTATGGAGACGAATCGAAGTTTGAGGATCAGACAGAAGAACATTTGTGAGATGCAGAACAACTGAAAAGATGCCGGAAGAGTGCCTGACGCCATCTGTCAAGCATGGTGGAGGTAATGTGATGGTCTGGGTTGGTACTGGTGGAAGTAATGTGATGGTCTGCGGTTGCTTTGGTGCTGGTAAAGTGGGAGATTTGTACAAGGTTAAAGGGATTTTGAATAAGGAAGGCTATCACTCCATTTTGCAATGCCATGCCATACCTTGTGGACAGCGCTTGATTGGAGCCAATTTCTTCTTGCAACATGACAATGACCCAAAGCACACCTCCAAATTATACAAGAACTATTTGGGCTAGTTCACACGGCTTAAAGCCGACGTAATTGCGTAATTTCGCCCCGCAATTATGCCGGCGGCCGTGCAGCGGGGGGTGGGGACTGGCAGCTCGCCAGCCCCATAGACATTCATTATTCATGGCGCGTACACGCCGTAAATAATGTGCATGTCACTTTCTCCCACCTCGGCGTATTCGCCGAGCGGGGAGAAGAGACGGAATCCACTGTTCTCTATGAGAACTGTGGATTACCGTAATGACTGGGACGGATTCCAGCCGTACTGCAGCGCAAATACGGCGCGCAGTACGTCTGGAATCAGTCCCAGAATAAGCCGTGTGAACGGCCCGTTAAGGGAAGAAGCAGGCAGCTGGTATTCTATCTTCTAATGGAGTGGCCAGCGCAGTCACCAGATCTCAACCCCTTTGAGCTGTTGCGGGAGCAGCTTGACTGTATGGTACTCAAAAAGTGCCCATCAAGCCAATACAACTTGTGGGAGGGGCTTCTGGAAGCATGGGGGGAAATTTCTCCAGATTACCTCAGCAAATTAACAGCTAGAATGCCAAAGCTCTGCAATGCTGGAATTGCTGTAAAGGGAGCATTCTTTCATCAAAGCAAAGTTTGAAGTAGAAAATTATTATTTCAAATAAAAATCATTATTTTTTACCTTGTTAATGTCTCAATGTTGGACTATATTTCTATTCATTTTCCATCTCATTTGATAAATAAAAGTATGAGTTTTCAGGGAAAACACTAAATTGTCTGGGTGACCCCAAACTTTTGAACGGTAGTGTATGTTACAAGCTTTAACCATTTAGAGCTCTATATCTTTGTGCACTACAGTTTACAAACCTCCAGCATTCATCTTACCCTAACAGGAATAGCTAGGACTAAGTGGGGCTGATATACCAATCACTGCTCTAGACCCACCCACAGCTTGACCATGAAGTGGAATCCTGAAGCTGACTATGAAGAGCAGACTCTGTGAAACAGCATGGTGAGAAAACCCCTTTTTCCCCGATTCACTCCCTCTCTATGACCCTTGGAGCTTTACACTGCGTTCTGGAATATTCACAAGAGAGAACAGTCCTGCCCAGTTTATTGGGGATGAGAAAAATCAAGGCACAGTCTAATCTCTCCAGTGTACCTGTAAGAATCGGGCGAGGACAAGCAACCCACTCAGATTCTTTTGTATTGCGGGGAGAGACGATGTGGGACCCTGTGTACCGGCGTAGAAATAAAGACAAAGGACACAACACTTGCTGACCGGGAGAACTGAGGCTTTACTTCTTTTCTTCCTCCAGCAACGACACTTGCAGAACAATCCTGTTGCTCGCATAGAGATTCACACAGCACTGGAACCATGCACTCGCCCAGCAGTACCCGAGGGGGCTTCCTCCATGCCAACCTCACTGCTCTAACCTGACTGTACTTCAGTGGCTCTTCCACTCAGCTCAGGGGGCTGCCACTTCCGTCCTGCTGTAGTTGAGGCTCCTTGCCCCTTCTCCTATGCACTCCGGCCAGAGGGCGAAGTTCTGCCCCAGCTCCCTCCCAGCTTGCTTATGCTGTAAACAGGGTAACTATATACAAGTCCTTAAAATCCTAGGCTTGCTTCTTGCCCTTCCAGCTGAATCTGCCTCCTCTCATCTCCAGCCGTAATGATGAGAATCCTCTCTGGCCTCTCTCACTGGCAATCTCAGGCAGACTAACTCTAAAACTACTTTTCTCCCTAGGTAACTTTGAATCCCCCCTGCTGACAGCTAACCCCCCTTCTGCTTCACAGAGACTCAGCTCTCTATTGGCTGAGGGTTATGACGCTGCTGTTGCTAGGCAGACTATAACTGGGGACACATCTTAACAGGAATCTATGGCCTTCTGCTTAACATTCCTATTATTACTATACCTAAGACTTTACACTACACTACTTTCCTAACTAAAGATAACTAATGCTTTTACACATCTCACATACCCATAGCAGCCACATGAGAGGTTTTAATGGTATGTACACACTTGTTTAAAAGTAGGAGAAGTGTTAGGCCTTGTCTACACTGCACGGGTTTTTAGCCAGATTTTTAAGCAGATTCAGTATTTAACATCCGACTAATCAGTGCCCACAGACCTCAATAGAAAATCCGAGCTGTAGTCTACACAGCACGGATTTTCTATTGTCGGATTTCTAAACTGCCGGTTTGTAGAACATGTTCTATAATCCGCCGTATTACAGCTAATTCTAGTACAGTTCTATGTACTAGGCAAACCAAAATCCAAAAACTGACCATGTGTTTTGGGGCAAACCCGCGCCAAAAACCACGGTATAGTAATGTTAAAATACCGTTGGATCTCCAATGGCATTTTAACATTGCCATGTAGACATATTCCTACCGGTTTTCTCTAGTCATGAACAATCATCAAAGTAGTAATAATAATATTTTACATAGCCAGATTATACGTTAGTAACTCATACCAGGAATACTTATAGTGGAGATGCTTAAAATTAAAAGTAGCATTGTTCAAGCTTTCAAAAAGAGATAGAAAAGGGATTAAAAAAAAAAAAAGTTGGAGGCAGGCTTAAAACGGTGCTCGTACACTAAACCAGCTGAACAATGCAGTTAATCATTTCCAGAAGATAATTTCGACATATCACAATGCAATAAAAACTAAATGGAAAAAACACAAAGAAAAAAACAATTATGTTTTGACACAAAACAGATTAATATCGAATATCATCACATCACATGTATACAAGCAGATATCAAATATTTCAGAGAAACATTTGCTGAAGAGATACTGTAAGCTAAAGTTATGAGTTGTAATGTTTGTATGGATTATCACTATACAATTAATTTTTAGTGATGTGACAGTAAAGCAGAAGAGATCACTAAGCTCTAGAATAAATCACGTAGCAAACACCTATTTTGCATTGATAGATTATAATTCTCTCAAATAATTATTTTGCTCCTCTAATGTATTCATGTAGGAAAAGGTAAATAAAGAATATTACCAAATATATTGCTGCTCTGATTTTGCTTATCTACAGAGTTAGAGCTGATCTCATCTCTTCTTTTTGCGCTTACAAGTTTTGCAGTGGTCAGGTTGCTATTGTCACTTCCTGCTTTGTTTGTTATCTCACAGGCCTTATCTTGTTTACATTACTTACTGACAAGTTTTAACTCTGTAGCCTTGTGTACTACAACTTACAAAGCTCTAGCATTTATGTCACTATCAGGATCAGCTAGGAACAGCTGAGATGATACGCCAATCACTGCTATAGAACAATCGACAGCCTGAACAGGAGGTGTGAGCCTGAAGCTGGTTGTGGCGCTGTAAAAAACATGGTGAGACAACCTCTTTAAATGAAAACATCATCCGAAAAGCACTTGGGTATGTTCACATGGCTTATTGCGGCGCGTATAGTACGTGTAGGAATACGCCGTGTGTTTTGGAACCACGCGCTGATCATCGCGTAATTCCAAAGCACGGGGGGAAGGGAGGGGGGCAGCCGGGTGCCAGCCCCATAGACATGCATTGTCAGCGGCGTGTAATCGCCGCTAACAATTCACATGTGAATCCCCCCCCCCTCCCTCGTGCGTACAATACGATCGTATTAAAGCTATGCTAAGGCATTTCTAGGCGCATTACAGCTGGAACAGCTATACCACTTTCAAAGTGGTATACCGGAGCCACAAATGACGTACCAAGCGCTAGAATGAGCCTGATTTATGACCCGCTGTAGAGGCGCATTCTATACTAATATTATGCGCATGAAATTTGCCATTACACACTAAATTTCATGCATGTCACCCAAAGTGTTGATCAGAAAATGAAGAGAGTGAAGTAAATGCAAGGTTCATAATGAACAAAAAGGAAAGTGCAGGAAACATAGAGGCCAGATAGCGGAGAAAGGGGGAAATAATGTAAAGATATCAGATGTATAGTAGATAAAGGGGGAAGAGTAAGAATGGCCATATTGAAAGAGCGATAACGTGAAACATTACCCACATATAGAGATGGCGCTATCTGGTCTGAAAAGGAAAAAGTAATACACATTAAAATGGTGGAAATATAAAGGAGAACAATAACAGAAAAAAATGATACAATAAAAAGTTATAGAGAACACAAATAACATAATAATATGCAAGAACAAGTCATTTCAAGGTTGCTAGTAAAGTATTATATAAGATACAACTGATAAATATGGAGTATGGCAACAGAGCAATCAGTATTTAATGTTGTACTCTCTGTGTCCATGAGGTTCCAGTGTTTTCAAGGTTTGAATCCAAAAGCGCTCTCGTCTCAGGAGTGAGGCTGTGCGATTGCCTCCATGTTGGGGCATGTGTATCTACTCAATGACTTGAAAACAGAGTTGGGATGGATGATAGTTGATTTATGCTTTGAAATGCGATCTTTGACAAGTTGCAATGTCTGTCCAATATATCCGAGGCCACATGGGCATTTAAGGAGGCAAATGGCATAATTAGAATGACAAGTGAAGTACCCTTTGACGGGGTACCGTTGGCCAGTCACGGGGTGGGTGAAGTATTCGCCTATTGTCATGTAGGAGCATTGGGCACAGGAAAGGCATGGAAAAGTGCCTCAGCAAGGTGTGTTCAAAAAGGACTGATGTGTGGTAGAAGTGGTAGGGCCAAAGTCAGCTGATACTAAATGATCCCTAAGGTTACGGTCACGTTTGTAACACTGGATGGGAGGATGTTGAAATTCCCTGTTGTGTGGGTAAGAGTGAGGGAGAATTGACCAGTGTTTGCGCATGATGTTATAAATTTTAGGGAAGAATGGATGGTACTTTTGGATTAGTGGAATACGGTTGATTTGTTTCTTGTTAGATGGTAAGGCCAATGATTTGGAAGGATTATGGTCAGAAAGTAGATGCTGTGGATAGCCCCTAGTGGCAAAACGTTCAGCCATGTCATTCAGTTGGGTTTGTCTGATAATGGGGTTCTGGACTACACGATGAACCCGTCTGAACTGTGACCATGGGAGAGATCTCTTAGTGTTGGGAGGATGGTTGCTGGTGTAATGCAAAAGACTGTTTCTGTCTGTAGGTTTAGTGTATAAGTCTGAGGATAGTGTCCCTTATGAGTCAATGGAAATAAGGGTATCCAGAAAGTTGATTGAGTTGGAACTGTGGTGAATGGTGAATTGAAGATGAAGTAGGATATGGTTCATATAAAAGAGTGAAACTCAAGGAGGGTATTCATCGGTCTGTTCCCCAGACAAAAGATGTCGTCTATGTATCTTGACCAAAGAATAGCGTGTTCTCGAAAAAGATCATGCGGGTAGATGAAGTCATGTTCAAAGATGGCCAAAACTATGTTAGCGTATGGGGGGCTACATTGCTGCCCATCGCTATGCCATGGCATCAGACAGGATGAGTACAGACACGCTCACAGATGAGTGCCGCCTAGTGTTTAACATTTCTTCCCACACTCTAAGTCCTACAGAGATGACAGTCCTTAGTAAAGGCTTATTATTCTGCCCTACATCCCCTTTTGACACGTTCACGTTAGAGGAAGACTTACAATGCTTTTACCGCCTCCTGCGACTAAAAACTCACCTTGACATTCCTGATCCTCAACCAACTGGGTCTGTCCAGTCACAATCATCTCCCCCTTTTTCTATTACCCATTACAATCCGTGACTCAAATCTGAATTAAATCCTCCGAAACATCACTATCCGGTAGAAACTTTCATTCAACTTGTTCAAAATGATCTCTCTAAACTACTTTCCAACATTAACTCTGGCTTCTTAGCTCAATTGAACATCAGGCACTTAATAACCTCCGCACTATTTAAGAGATCATCATTAAGCCAGCGGATAAGGGGGGAGCCATTGTAGTTATGGACCGATCCGATCAGCATATCTAGAAGAGATCCATCACCAACTAGCCAATACCACTATTTACCAACCATTAGATAGGGATCCAACTCCACAGATTCACTTACTGATTAACAACACCATTCAAAGTTATTTGAGCACCCAAACCTTCCAGGACCCCATTATCAGACAAACCTGACTGAATGACATGGCTGGACGTTTTGCTGCAAAAGGCTATCCACAAAATCTACTTACTGACCATAATCATCCCAGATCATTGGCCTTACCATGTAACAAGAAACAAACCAACTGTATTCCACTAATCCAAAAGTACCATCCGTTCTTCCCTAAAATTTATAACATCATACACAAACACTGTTCAATTCTGCCTTGTTCTTACCCACACATCAGGGAATTTCAACATCCTCCCATCTAGTGTTATAAAAGTGACAGTAACCTTAGGGATCATTTAGTATCGCCTCACTCCCGAGACACGAGCGCTTTTGGATTCACGCCTTGAAAACACTGGAAACTCATGGACACAGAGAGTACAACATTAAATACTGATTGCTCTGTTGTTTATCAGTTGTATCTTCTATAATACTTTACTAGCAACCCCAAAATGACTTGTTCTTGCATATTATGTTATTTGTGTTCTCTAGATTTTTATTGTATCACTTTTTCTGTTATTGTTCTCCTTTATATTTCCACCATTCTAATATGTATTACTTTTTCCTTTTCAGACCAGATAGCGCCATCTCTATATGTGGGTAATATTTCACGTTATCGCTCTTTCGATATGGCCATTCTTACTGTTCCCTCTTTATCTACTATACATCTTATATCTTTTCTTTATCTCCTACCTGCACTCTCCTTTTTGTTCATTATGAACCTTACATTTACTTCAATCTCTTTACTCATTTTCTGATCAACACTTTGTATACATTGTTTTCAGCCCTTTTGTTCTCACACTTTTTTTCTCTTTATTCCTCTTTGTCATCCTCTTTTCTCTCATTTGCATCTTGTCATCCTCTCTTTTTATCCATTATCCCCCTCTATTACCTTATTTTGCATCAGATTTCACACTACTTCTACTTATGACATAATTTCTCTTTTATTCTAGCTCGATCTCTTTCCTGATCCAATCACAGTACCTGTGCATGCGCCACTCTGTTGTCAGTCTTTCGTCTGCTTAGCCTTCTGCACAACTGCGGGATTTTCCAGCGCATGCGCATTTATTAGTTCAGCTCGCCAAGCACTTTACACAGTGCTGGCTTCACTATTCCACCAGTGTTGACTCCATGGGAGCCCTGCTTCCTCTTAAAGGTTATCATCCTTACCCCTTATCGCTCCTCTCATACCTAGCCTCCAGGTCACATTCATATTTATATTTACTCCTATAGTTCCTACCAGGGCCGTTTTCCCCTCTTTCCCACGGACCACTTACGTATCTCAGGTACCTATTCCTTATATCTCCACTATTTTTTTATTCCCTATTCCTCTATATGTTACATCAATTTTTCCTTTGGTACAACATTTTACCTGTAGACTTTCCATCTCCTACCCATATTGGGACATACTCTCTCTCCCTAGCTGGATAGATATATCTTTATTATTGGTATGTACCCTACTCTTGTTGTCTACCCCTCTCACAGTCTCTACTATACCTTTTTTCATATACCTCCACTTTCCGTTTTTTGTTCTCCTTTACCACCGTCTATCCTTCTTTCGCTTCTCCCCTTTCCCTACATTTACCTTATTACACCTCATCACCCTACCCCTCCGTCCTCTCTTCTTTTTCTCGTATTTTACTCTGTTACCTCCTTTCCTTTTGCTCTTTTCGTAGCTCTCCCTCTATCCCTATCTCTCCCCACCTCTAACATACTCTACATATCTTTTTCCCTATTTCCCTTATTCTTTTCCTTTTTTGCTCTTTTCAACCTCATTGCTGTATATTTTTTCACCTGCATTACATTGACCTTTACTTCTCTACCTTACAGATATCTCTTGAAAAAGGCATTACTTGCCGTCTCTTGACATCTGTGACATTTGTTGTATGCTCCGATACTTATGCAGGAATCTGGTCTCACTAAAAACATCTTAAATAATTTTTTGTATGATCTATTGACCTTACTTTTGCAATCAATTTTGAATTTATCAGCATCATATTGGTGTGCCGTGAATCATCCTTTACCAGAGTGAAGCTGTAGTCACAAAATGGTAAAAGATTTGCACTTTTTATTTTACAAATTTTTGGAGCAACAACAGAAAACCAATAAGAGGAGCTGCTTTCTCTTTAGCGATCACTGTTACAAAGTAAAAGTAGTAGGTGCCATATTATAATTTGGATCAAGCATTGTAAACCGGTAGCGGAGGCACTTTCTAAAAAGAAAAAAAAAAATTCTAAAAAGGAATACTTCAAATCATAAAGCTGTTAAGCACAAATTTCCTGGAAACCAGTTTTTGGCAGTATTTGTTTTTAGATTGGCAGTCTGTTGCAATTGAAAATTACTTATAAAATTGTGTCCTTTTCTAGTCATGATATTTAAGAGATAAAACTCCTAAATGGCTGAGCAGAATAATCTCACTTTTTTGTGCTGCTTATTTGCACATAGTCTCATTACAAATAGGAGCTAATTACCTAACGATTGCTCTACTGTTCTATAGACAGGGATAGAGATGATTAGACTAGATCACAGGGCAATGAAAAGAGCAATACATGAAAGGATAACAGGTTAATCTTTTTCTGTACTGGAGAGGTTTTTTTCCCACACTTAACCAGGGCCAGCTGATAACAATTACACTCAAATACAAAATGCCAAAAGGTCTGAATAAGGACTTTAATTTTAGAGTATTTTTATAATAAAGATTATATAATTTGGACATTGAAGGTTTTTAGATTAGCTTCTTCTCCATGTTTATAAAAGATTGGTGAATAGCAGAGGCACACATGCTTGAGAAAGGGGGTGGGTCTTACTCCCGAAATGTTACACAGGTGTGCAGCATGGCCGGTTATCCAAGCTGTTCTCCACTACCTGATTGGGACTCAGACTAAAAATCAAAATGCTTATACACAGTGAAAAATACTACTGCATCTCTAAAAATTTAAATGTCACTGAAAAGATGATTGATATCAGTAATTTAAGTGAAATAGAGAAACCCATATATTGTATAGACTCATTACAGTATGAATTACAAGTTTTAATATAATACATTTGTAAGCCCTATAACAAATAAAAAGCTAGTACTGGAGAACCCCTTTAACTCCTTACCAAGCTATGACGTACGAGTGCGTCATACGCCGTAAGCGGCAATCCCGTTTCACAGCCGCCGGATGTTAGTGGCTAGTTGCAGCTAACACCCTGCGGTTACAGCACGGGGGGGGCCTGTCGCCCGCCCGTGCTGTTTAACCCCTTCGACGCCACTGCATCTAAATGAATGAAAATCGGTGCCGCGCACCGTTCCTCACTCCGATTGGGACATCAGCGGTGAGATCGCGGAGTCCCGATGGGTTAACATGGCAGCGGGAAGCCTTATGCCATGTTTTGAATTTCCCCACTTCCGGCCCCAGGCAGGAAGTGGGGAAACTGCCATCTTGGTACAGCCTAATGCATTGTCTATGCAATGCATTGGGCTGTATGAACTCTCGCGCCCACTAGTGGGGAAGCATCCTAGGGGGGCTCAATGTTAATGTAAAAAAATAAAAATAAAGTTTTAAAGTGTAAAAAATATATATATATTAAAAGTTCAAATCACCCCCTTTTCCCCATTTTACAAATAAAAAAGATAAAATAAAATAAAAACGTACACATATTTGGTATCGCCACGTCCGAAAAAGTCCAATCTATAAAAATATAACATCATTTATTCCGTACTCTGAACACCATAGAAGAAATAAAATTCCAAAACGGCAAAATTGCGTTTTTTTGGTCATGTAATGTCCCATAAAAATTGGAATAAAAGTGATCAAAAAAGTCGCATGCGTTCCAAACTGCTAGCAATAAAAAGTTTGCACCCTCACCGACGTCCGTAGGTCTTAGAACAAAAACAGTTATTGATCGCACAAAATGGCGCAGCGGCGCAAATTTCAAAAAAAGAAAATGTTTGGAATTTTTTACAGTACCAAAATATAACGGAAACCCTACATGTTTGGTATTGCCAGATGTGTATCAACCTGTAGAATACAGATAACACATAATTTTTACTGAAGAATAAACTCCGTAAAAAAAACTCCTGCACACATGGCGCAAGTCGTTTTTTTTCACATTTTGCTCCACTTAGAATTTTTTTTGCCGTTTCCCAGTATATTCTATAGTAATATGAATAACACCATTAGAAAATACATCTTGTCCCGCAAAATAAAAGCCCTCATGTGTCTATGTAGGTGGAAAAATAAAAAAGTTATGGCTTTCAGAAGGCAAGGAGGACAAAAAATTTAGAGCCATCCGTACCGTCCGTCAGGAAAGGGTTAATTTTCAATGATAATCTAATTTTTTGATATGCACTAGTAAATATACCACTATTTTCTAGGCTTTGTTGTGTGAGGGTAATATCTATAGTTTTATATTTATAAGATTTTGCATATACTCTTTGTGTGCTTTTCATCAAACTTTCAAACACTCAGATCTTTGGAATATTAATAGACATGGGGCCCCCTCCTCCTCCAATGATTGGAAACACATGGCCAGGAGGTATAGATATATAAAGGAATAAAGTTTCTTTGTTTCAGTGAGTAAGGAGGTGGCCTTATGGAAATTAAACTTTAAACCAGCGTATAAGAGACTAGCTATGTTTTGAATTGATTGGCTAAATGTATTCTTACAGAAGGGGGCTATAAAAACCATGAATTGCAGTAGGATGGGCAGACATTTCCTTAGCATATGCAATGATGATGTTATATGCTGTGTGTCTCACAATGCTTGCATTGAATAAACCTGGATAATTTTACATCCAACGGATTCTTAATTCGAAAACCCGATCAACATCTATACGCCGTTTTGGCGGCTACAACAAATGGCGCCCAACGTGGGGCTCAGAAAATCGATTTGCCATCCGGACTAATACGAGATGAACAATATTTTAAAAGCAGAATAAAAAGATGCGCATAAAATAAAAAAAAAAAAGGTAAGCAATATATTTTATATTTGCTTACTATATATATTCTGTCTCTTCAAGTATTGGCTTCTCTGTCCGGCTGTTTTTCCCAGATCACTATAGACATCTGACCTAAGAACCTTGATAAAATATCAAATGAAATGATGTTATCGTGGTTCAATACTATGTATATACACTCACCGGCCACTTTATTAGGTACACCTGTCCAACTGCTCGTTAACACTTAATTTCTAATCAGCCAATCACATGGCGGCAACTCAGTGCATTTAGGCATGTAGACATGGTCAAGACAATCTCCTGCAGTTCAAACCGAGCATCAGTATGGGGAAGAAAGGTGATTTGAGTGCCTTTGAACGTGGCATGGTTGTTGGTGCCAAAAGGGCTGGTCTGAGTATTTCAGAAACTGCTGATCTACTGGGATTTTCACGCACAATCATCTCTAGGGTTTACAGAGAATGGTCCGAAAAAGAAAAAACATCCAGTGAGCGGCAGTCCTGTGGGCGGAAATGCCTTGTTGATGCCAGAGGTCAAAGGAGAATGGGCAGACTGGTTCGAGCTGATAGAAAGGCAACAGTGACTCAAATAGCCACCCGTTACAACCAAGGTAGGCAGAAGAGCATCTCTGAACGCACAGTACGGCGAACTTTGAGGCAGATGGGCTACAGCAGCAGAAGACCACACCAGGTGCCACTCCTTTCAGCTAAGAACAGGAAACTGAGGCTCCAATTTGCCCAAGCTCATCGAAATTGGACAGTAGAAGATTGGAAAAACGTTGCCTGGTCTGATGAGTCTCGATTTCTGCTGGCGACATTCGGATGGTAGGGTCAGAATTTGGCGTCAACAACATGAAAGCATGGATCCATCCTGCCTTGTATCAACGGTTCAGGCTGGTGTGGTGGTGGTGTCATGGTGTGGGGGAATATTTTCTTGGCACTCTTTGGGCCCCTTGGTACCAAATTGAGCATCATTGCAACACCTTGTTGAAATCTATTGCCACGAAGAATTGAGGCAGTTCTGAAGGCAAAAGGGGGGTCCAACCCGTTACTAGCATGGTGTACCTAATAAAGTGGCCGGTGAGTGTAAATGTGTGCTGTTTGGATAATGAACAGTGAATGAATGTGACTGGATGTGGAACAATTGAATATAACATATAACAAAACAGGAGGTGTCTGAAAGGGAGTGTATGCATTGATTGATGACACGTATGAGGCTCTCTGCTTGATGAGGCACCCCAAGTGAAAGAAATATAACAAGTTTAAGTGAAATTGTATGATATAGAATTTGTGCTTTGTGTGAGCTTTACTTTTTGTGAAAGGTCAAAAGGTCTCATGGCTGCAGTGTCCTTAGCTGGCTTTAGAACAAAGGAAATTCCTGAGGGAGGGGGAGTGAATCCCTCCATGAATGATTTCAGTGAGTGTGTGTCCTGCTCGTTATGATAGCATATAGTGGTTATTGCAGAAAATAGTGAAAGTTTAGAGAAATTATTTCAGTCCGTTGGTTAGAGACGTGAATGAATGGTTTAGATTTTTAATCTAGTCATCTCAGAGGTACGATACTAACTAGTTTGTTTAATATTTAGAGACGTGAATGAGTGGTTTAGATTTTTTAATCTAGCCATCAGAGGTACGATACTAAATAGTTTGTTTAATAGTTGGAGACGTGAATGAGTGGATTAGAATTTTTAATCTAGTCATCTCAGAGGTACGATACTAACTAATTTGTGTATTAGTTTAGGAATTTTTTAATCTAACCACATCAGAGATATAAGGCTAAACTAATCAGTGTGACGACACTGTAGAATTTGGAACGAGTAAGACGTGTAACTCGTTGGGCAGTGAAAAAAATTATCTCTAAACTGAAATTGTAGAGGAAAGAGCAGGAAGTTAGAAACAGTTGGAAAATTGTAATGGTGAAAGTTGGACGTTTGAAAAGTAGAAAAATGATGGAAAGTCTTCATATAAGTGTGAGGTTTTAGTTGTCACCTGTATATAATGGGTTTAATGAAGGTATGATGCCATGTGAGATGAGAATGCAGTGAAAAAGGTTATTTCCCTCCATTTCTGTGACTTCTGGGATCTATAGTGCCACAGCAGCAGCAGCTCTGATTTCAGAAGGGAGGGGGGAAGGGTCCAACTCCAGATGATGAGACTCCATTGTGTGTTTTTTTCATTGATTACTGCACTTATCTGTGTTGAACATTGATGAATTTTTAGTTTGTGTGTAATTGATATGTTTTGTCTTTACAGGAAAAGCTCTGCAGATGATGTTTGGTATAAACAAGATATATTCTATATTCATGTATGCTTTTGTTGTAAATATAGAATATAAGTTATATCTGGTGTATAAGTTGCAAAGGATATCCTCTTAAATTTGGTTGAAGTAAAAATAAGTCCACGTGGCAAATTAAAGAGCTCATTTAATATAAGCAAATAAATTGGGGATTGTGCACAAAAGTTGTCAAAATTTTGAAATATTTCTATGTTTTAACCACTTTTATATTACCAGGAATGTTACTTACTGTTTTTTCCAAATGTTTCTTAAGGTGGAGAGGAGCAAATTAAAAAATATTAACCTTGTGTTCTCTTGTAGGAATGAAGAGATGAATTTTTACTAATTTTTTTTATATTGATTTGAAGTAAAAGACTCTAAAGTCTAGGGATATTTTAATTTTGATCATTGCCATTGTTTTGCTTTTTGTGGCATTGATATTTTGTTTTTGTTTTATTTTCCCTCTTTTCATTTTGCTTAGTCTGAAGTTTTTGTGTTGTATGTGTGGAAATGTATGAAGGATCCTTGGTTTCTTTGTTAGTTTTATGTTAATTTGTGGTTAGTTCTTTATGTCTGGCTAACTCTTTGTTGTCCATCTTGTTATATGTAAAGCCATGTAGTCCTGCTTGATGTGTGCAGCTGGTGAGTTTTTTACAACTGATGGTAAAATACAGAGGTACATGCTGCCAGACTCAGGGGGCGGGCCAGGGGAAGAGCCAATGGTTGTAGATCTTCCAGAAACAGACTCCAGTTTGTGAATGGTCAGTTTAAGTTACTGTAGAGAAAAGATTCAGTTAGTCTTCTCTTCCTTATGTATTTTTGTTGTAGGATGTATTACAGATACCTTAACATTTAACCTGAGATGCTTACTACTTAAACTAACCAATAAGATCTAAGCAATTCTGTCCTCAGTGCTGTAACAGTGGATATCACCTGACTTATGGACAGTATTATACATGGATGACTAATCTGGCCAGTGACAGCGGAAAATGTGAAGAGGCTGCACTATCTCTGTTTTGTTTTTGTTTCTTTTAGCTGATTGAGGGCCTGAGTCTCAATGGACAAGTTACAGTTTTTGCAGACAAGGTTGCCTTCTAGGACACTGCTTGTCAGTTGGTGCCAGGCACCTGACCAGAGACCGAATACAGATCATAAAGGACCTGACTTCTGGGAGTCTAGAGCAACTCAGAATATTCCTGAGTTTGATATAATATTGTAATATATTTTAATATGATCAGCTTGTTTGCTTATACAGCTTTTTTATAAGTGTTTGGCTACACATCCATTTGAGCTGATAGAGGAGGCACTTAACAAATTCCAAACTCTGAAGTTGTTAATTTCCTCTGCACCTGCCCTGGGCACACCTGACTATGACAAGCTGTTCTCGCTGTACTGCACTGAGATGGCTGGTCATGCCACGGCAGTCCTTACACAGTCACATGGTACACAGCAGAGACCAGTAGCTATAACTCAGCTAGATTAAATCCAGTGGCGAGAGGAACCCCTTATGTGTACGAGTAGTCACTGTAGTACAAGTACTTATACATAAAGTCTCAGAGGTTGTACTGGATTACCCCGTAACAATACATACCCTGTATGATGTACATGATATTCTCATGGTGCAACTATGACATATCTCTATGGCCTGTTAGCTACGCCTGCAGTGTGTTACTGATGTCCCAAGTGTTTCACTGACTTGGTGTAGAACCTTGAACTCTACCACTCTTTTACCCTAGAACTTAGAACCAAAAGGGGAAGAATTAGATGGTAAAGACGAGAAGAATATACTTGTATGGTCCTAATGGCACAAGAAACAATAGGATTTACCTATGTGAAGGTCTTCCCAATCACTAATTCTAACCTTTGAGTTTTTTATTGAAGGAACCAGGTATTGGGAATACAGCAGGTATCACATTGGATATACGGTGATCACGCAACAAGGTAATTAAAGAACCACTTCCACCTCATTTGCCAGGTGGAGTTGAGGGCACTACCAGAGGCATGAACAGCGGCCGAGGGTAAGACTACAAACATATACACAGACTCATGTCATACATTTGGAATAGCCCATGATTATGGTCCCTTATGGAGAACCTGGGCATTCTTAACATCAAATAGAAACCCATCAAGAATGCAGAAAGTGTCAGAGACCTAATGAAAGCCCTGTTGTTGCCTACAGAGCTTGGGACAATTAAGGTCATGACACATACAAAATCTGACAGCTCCGAAGCAAAGGGGAAATAAGAGCAGACAAAAGCATCAAAATTGGCTGCGACAAAGCCTAGGGTTAAGGATCTTGTGACTGTACAGGCCGTGTCCACCATAGACCCTGTTACCCCTGATGTCCTTAGGACCCTTCAATCTCCGCTCAGAAGGTCGAAAAGGGGGAGTGGGAGAAACAGGGAGCTCAGTTAAACGAGGGTGGCCTGTGGAGTGTAGCGAATAAGCTCTGCCTCCCATGGGTCCTTTTCCCAATGATGGCCTAAGCAGCCTATGGACTGACCCACCAGTCCAAGACCGCTCTGTATATGTTTGCTAGTAAACAAGCATTGGGTTGCTCTTGGCTTCAGTACGGCCGCAGCCAGATACTATCAAGTCTGTACGACATGTGCAAAACACAGAATAGGTAACATAAAAAAGGTTTCCCTAGAAACACATGCCTCGACCGATGTGTCCATTCCAAGGAGTGCAAATTGTCCTTGTTGACGTAGACCTCTTTCCTGGTTGGCCTGAAGCCTTCCTAATAAATACAGAAAGCAGCAGAAAATTGCCCAAAAAGTCAATTAAGGTGTTGATTTGGGCTACCAGAAGCAATAGAGAGTGATAGAGGAACACACTTCACAGGAGAAGTCATGAAAGAAGAGACAGGTGCCTTAGGTATAGAACAAGCCTTTCACGTTCTCTACCATCTTCAGTGGAAAGGAAAATTAGAACAGTTAAATGAAAGAAACAGGGAAGCCATGATCAGAGTGTTTGCCATTAGTTTTGTTTTCAGTCTGTTGTACACCTTAAGGAAAACTAAACTGTCCCCCTATGAGAGCTTAGTTGGTACTCCCCCAAGACAGGGCCATATATCCCACAGCTTTTACTCATACAGCATAACAGTATGACAGGATATGTACGGACCCTGCAGAAACACCTTGAAGCAGTACATAAACAAGTTTTTGATTCTATTCCAGAAATGAGAAGTGCCCTGAGTAGCCACAAACTTGAACTGGGTGATTGGGTGGTCCTTGAAAGACACGTGAGAAGGAGCCTTGAGCCTATCGTTATGACAGTCCCTTCCAAGTTCTGCTGACAACTGAGACTTTGATAAAACCAGAGGGAAAGAACAACTGGGTCCACACCAGCCACTACGAGAGAATCACTCCTTCCCGTGATTAGAAAGATGAAAGATGCTGAATAACTCCCTGCAACGTTGTTACAATGTCTTGCTACTCCCTAGAAAGTACAACTTCTAATTTCAAATCTGGACTAATGATTGAACATCACTGGAGGACTCTTACCCATAGCAAGATGGACACATTCAATGTTTTTTTTTATTTTAACCTCACAACACATACAGATGAGGGTCAGAGAGTGAATGTGTTAATATAGGAGAGATGGGAATATAAGAGTACCATACTGTTAGTAAAGTTAAGAAAGTTATGAGCTCCTGAGTTAAAAGTGTCAATAGTAAAGGCCTCTATCTGTGATAATGTAGGGATTTATGTTGGTGTAAGAACTACTTGTTTAGTAGTAGATACTCATAGTTTAAGATGGAAAGAGAGAGTAGTTATTTTTTTTTTTTTGCAGATAGTGACAAGTGTTCTGCATTTGGAAATGGGACTTTTAGTAATCAGGTCCCTCAAGATAATGGTGATAACTTCGAATGTAGGTTTTGGAATACAGTTAGAACATCTGTGGATAGTAAAAGGAGATGTGTGTATATTAGAATTGCTCCTTTGTACATGATAGTAATCTGTTACATAGGTCCACACATCTGAAAGATCTACTAGAAGACATGTGATATATGCTGCATATAAGTGGATTCTTCTTGGTGTAGAATGAACATGCACTATAGCTAGGCTGTCACCATTTACCTTCTTAGTCCCCCATAAGGATGTAGCTATAAACAAGATGCCCAGGCATACACTGTATAAAAGGGCAGCAGATAGCAAGCCAAGGGAAATGGGAAAATCTCATTTAGTTTTCATGGGTATAAGTTACTTGATTTTTATACTGCTCCAGTAAGAAATTAGCAAATAAGGGCAGATTTAAAAATAGTGTTTTTTTGCAAGACTGAGTGATGTACGAATGAGAAAGCAAAACCAAGTGAAGAAGGACTCATGATGGGGTGATATGTTGTCATTTTTAAATCTAGCAAATTGGTTTAGAGGCCTAAGTGGATGTCTGAGAGGGATATTACAGATGGTTATACAAGGTGTACTGCTCATAATAATGTGTGTGTATTAAATGTTCAGTGCATGTTAGGAAACTAAAAGAAGAAGATAGTCATATCTTGTTGTGACTTGTGAGAATATAATATCTTCTCTTCAGGGCATAAACAGTCTCAAATATTAGATGAGCTTAATATGTGTAGATGATCTTTTTCCTGAGGAATCCAGCATGGTGTAGGTAGGGAATAAAGAAGCATGTAACTAGGAAGACTGTCAGTGCAGGTTAGCTGCATGAGAATGTACTCAGGAAAAAAAAAAAACTAAAGACAGATCGGATCACACATATCTGCTCAAAGGGGGAGAATTGTGAGGGAGATATCTATAGTTTTATATTTATAAGATTTTGCATATACTCTTGGTGTGCTTTTCATCAAACTTTGAAACACTCAGATCTTTGGAATGTTAATAGACATGGGGCCCCCTCCTCCTGCAATGATTGGAAACACATGGCCTGGAGGTATAGATATTTAAAGGAATAAAGTTTCTTTGTTTCAGTGAGTAAGGAGGTGGCCTTATGGAAATTAAACTTTAAACCAGCGTATAAGAGACTAGCTATGATTGAATTGATTGGTTAAATGTATTCTTACAGAAGAAGGGGCTATAAAACCATGAATTGCAGTAGGATGGGCAGACATTTCCTTAGCATATGCAATGATGATGTTATATGCTGTGTGTCTCACAATGCTTGCATTGAATAAACCTGGATAATTTTACATCCAACGGATTTTTAATTTGAAAACCCGATCAACATCTATACGCCGTTTTGGCGGCTACAACAGTTGCAATGATATTTTGAATGTTTCTGGAGTGTTTTAGAATTGCACTATACTTGGATTAAAATGATAAAACATAATAGAAAGCAATTTCCTTTGTGGAAAGCTAAATTTTTGATCTATTTGAAAGTGAGTATATTTACACCTCTCAGGCCAAAGTCAGTCTGAAACAGTCAAGCAATCATTTTACTGACATGCTATCAGAGCTCACAGAGAGGAAGCCAGAGAGACACAAGGAAGTTATGTACATAGGGAAACTTTAAAAAAATTATATAAGAAACCAACCACCCAATTAAAAAATGAAAAGCCATATAATAGTGGCATATTGCTTATCAATATGTGAAAAGAAAAAAAAATATGGTAGTGTTCCTTTAAAACAAGATAACAGTTGCTTCTCTCTGCTTCATGTAAATTAAGCTTGAAGAGGTTTTAACATTTTTAACTCATAGTTGCAAGTTGTGGTTTCCAGTTGGATGGTATCAAATTCAAGAAGTGTCACGAGGTTGTACTTCTTCCACCTGGCAGCATGAGGCCCTTATAGTCTGTGTGACTGGGCCCAGCTGAATGTATGACAGCTGTTGTCCCACAGAGAGGTACTGAAGTTACTGACCCACCTAATAAGGCTTCCTTGACATGATAGGTGGACATATGAAACTCGATCAAACTGTGCACTAAAGGCCTTTATTTTTTGCATGTATAAAGCATAACAGTAATGCATTTTAAATGTTCCACTAGTCCAATGTTTGTATGGGCTTTAGTGCCAAGTGTATGCTGTTGTGATATTTTAAGAGGATGAAGGGTAATATAGACACTTCATTGAATTCGGTTTAGTGGTTAATTTATATAGTGCAGCCAATATCATTCTGTCTTGCAGATCTGACTGGTCCTGCTATTATAATCTCTTAATAGAAACCTTTTCTGACTTAATCTTCCAGGTATTTTTTGTTCACTCTTAACAGCAATTACCTCTTAGAAGAAGATGAGTGACCCCTCTTCCGTATATTAGTAGTATGACTTTCAGAGATTTGCTCTCAGGAGATAATTCATAGAAATAGGGGATGCTGCATTAATATTGCTAAGAGGTTTCCATCTAAAAGAAAAAAAAAAATGTTAATCGCTTCAAACGTTTTGTACAATTTCACCTATCTGTAAATTAACAATGTTTTTCCCCATTCTATTCCAGAGGTAGTGGAAACATTTAAACTATACATTTTTGGTAGGAAATCTACACTATTTTATCTGTTAGACAATGTCTTATAACCATTGGAGAAGGAGCTAAGCAGTCATTAGACAGTCAAGCACCTGCAAAACCCGGTACAGGACGCCTATACATCACTACACAGTGTTCTACGCAGTCACAATACAAGTGGCCCAATTTGAGTTTTGCCCTTTTCTGGGGCATAGCGCGACACACAGTTTATATGCAATCACAATATACCGCCCCAGGTTGAATTAAGAGATGTAGGCAATAGAAACAATAATCACATTACAATCATTCAAAAAATAAATATATCATACATAAAAAGCACCATAAAAAAATCTTGGCTTAAATGAGGTTTCTCCTAATTCATGAAATGCTAAGCATTGCCCATAAGCACCATATGAAAGATATCCGAAATATTTTACATTTATGTCCACTGCAACAAATAATATTACAATAGATATTAATTAAGTCAACTTATAAAATATTTACAAAAAATCAAACAAAAACCTAACGGCATGCTATATTTAAAAAGACAACCACATGGCTCCCATCCAGGCACAGTACTCCCCCTTACAAAAATGTATATACTACAATTATAGTTATAACTGAGCCAGTCTCTAGTAGAGAAAGAAAAAGAACAAGTAATCTAAATCTTCCAAAGAGGTAAGAATATTATAGAGAATGGCAGGAAATAACAAGCAGCAGTTCTTGACTGCAGGATAATATAGAATGGAATTCTCCCATTAAAGTGGACCCATAGCCGTTTCTGATACAGTGCCCTGCGAAGGTATTCGGCCCCCTTGAACTTTTCAACCTTTTGCCACATTTCAGGCTTCAAACATAAAGATATAAAATTTTTATTTTTTTGTGAAGAATCAACAACAAGTGGGACACAATTGTGAAGTGGAATGAAATTTATTGGATATTTTAAACTTTTGTAAAAAATAAAAAACGGAAAAGTGGGGCGTGCAAAATTATTCGGCCCCTTTACTTTCAGTTCAGCAAACTCACTCCGGAAGTTCAGTGAGGATCTCTGAATGATCCAGTGTTGTCCTAAATGACTGATGATGATATAATCCACCTGTGTGTAATCAAGTCTCCATATAAATGCACCTGCTCTGTGATAGTTTCAGGGTTCTGTTTAAAGCGCAGAGAGCATCATGAAGACCAAGGAGCACACCAGACAGCACCGTGAATCTGGTGCGGAGAAGTTTAAAGCTGGATTTGGATACAAAAGATTTCACAAACTTTAAACATCCCAAAGAGCATTGTGCAAGCGATCATATTGAAATGGAATGAGTATCAGACACTGCAAATCTACCAAGACCCGGCCGTCCCTCTAAACTTTCATCTCAAACAAGGAGAAGACTATTCAGAGATGCAGCCAAGAGACCCATGATCACTCTGGATGAACTGCAGAGATCTACAGCTGAGGTGGAAGAGTTTGTCCATAGGACAACAATCAGTCGTATACTGCACAAATCTGGCCTTTATGGAAGAGTGGCAAGAAGAAAGCCATTTCTCAAAGATATCCATAAAAAGTTAAAAGTTGTTTAAAGTTTGCCACAAGCCACCTGGGAGACACCAAACATGTGGGAGAAGGGACTCTGGTCAGATGAAACCAAAATCGAAGTTTTTGGCCACAATGCAAAACGATATGTTTGGCGTAAAAGCAACACAGCTCATCACCCTGAACCCTCCGTCCCCACTGTCACACATGGTGGTGGCCGCATCATGGTTTGGGCTTTTCTTCAGCAGGGACAGGGAAGATGGTTAAAATTGATGGGAAGATGGATGGAGCCAAATACAGGACCATTCTGGAAGAAAACCTGTTGGAGTCTGCAAAAGACCTGAGACTGGGACGGAGATTTATCTTCCAACAAGACAATGATCCCAAACAAAGCAAAATCTACAATGGAATGGTTCACAAATAAATGTATCCAGGTGTTAGAATGGCCAAGTCACAGTCCAGACCTGAATCCAATCAAGAATCTGTGGAAAGAGCTGAAAACTGCTGTTCACAAACGCTCTCCATCCAACCTCACTGAGCTCCAGCTGTGCGCCAAGGAAGAATGGGCAAGAATTTCAGTCTCTCGATGTGCAAAACTGATAGAGACATACCCCAAGCGACTTGCAGCTGTAATCTCAGCAAAAGGTCACTCTACAAAGTATTAACTTAAGGGGGCCAAATAATTTTGCACACCCCACTTTACAGTTTTTTATTTTTTACAAAAGTTTTAAATATCCAATAAATTTCGTTCCACTTCAAAATTGTGTCCCACCTGTTGATTCTTCACAAAAAAATTTACATTTTATATGTTTATGTTTGAAGCCAGAAATGTGGCAAAAGGTTGAAAAGTTCAAGGGGGCCGAATAATTTCAAAAGGCACTGTATATCTGTTTTTAGTAAATATTTGTGCTCCCTCTGAAATAATAATGGAGCATCTTCTTTTATACCTCTGTGTGGTGCTGTTCCTCTGTTGTTACTGTTCCTCTTAGAAATGTAATACCGAATCAGTCAGCTGGGTGTTACTGATTGGGGGACTGTCCCTGTAAAGACTGGCATTGTCCAATCAGTGCTGATAGAGGCAGTGTGTGCAGGGACACACTCTTATGAAACTAAGAATAGTAACACCCAGGTGACTTATTCAGTAATACATTTCTAGAAGGAACAATATAAGAACAGAACAACAGAGTTATGAGAAGATGCTCCAGAATACAAGTGAAATAACCAGAAAAGACATAACAGATGTCATCCTCTCTAAGCAGATATTAAAATACTTCTTGTTAACATAGATATACAAGAGAATAATTTCACAGCACATAAAACAGCAACAATGCCCAAACAAGACAATTTTAAAAAGGGATACTTCCATCAAAATTTTTCTTTTCACAGATTGACAAGCGATATGCAACCATTATATAATTTTTTCTATTTTTTATACAAATATTATTTTTTAAAGTTCTACTATATATCTGATTTTGTGGATTGCGTCTCTGATTTCTTCTCTGTGAGCTCAAAATTCATTCATCTGACTATACAATTTGAACTGTTTGTTAATTTAACCTGAGAAAGTACAGAATAAAATTATCCCTCAAGTTAAAAAGTCATCAGGATACAATATTTACCACAAACAATGGTCTTTCCTGGGACATTTTAACTTGAAGCCACACTCCGCTTACAACGTCACAGACACTGGTGATCTGCAGCATGTGTTTCACTGGAAGATCCACTCAATTATTATGAAAATTTAGTGTAAAACATCTATATTAGTAAAGTGTATGCAGTGATTGAGGATCTATTAGCGTCTCTCTACAGTATAGTACGGTACTACATGTTCTGTACTGCTTTTTACATGTGCCAGGATGAGTAGCTCTGTGATGTAGTACACTGAAAGTTAAATGTCTTTTAATTCGTCATCCAACCATTTCTTAAATTGTGAAGTCCAGAATTCCTGTAGCTTAGGACCCAACCCCCACCTCCCCCCTGTCTGGAATTTATAGCATGGGTCTGTATCCTGTATAATGTCTTGTGTGGCTACAGCCCAGTGCATATCTGATAAGCCCTAGATTTTACGACTCATAGCATAAACAATCCCCCTCCAGAAAGTTTAACAGATGTCACCTTTGACCCCCCAACAATAAACACTGTCATTGATCTGCCCCCAGCAGAAGCGCAGTCTGTGGTTGCCATCTTGTGACGATAGTACGCAACAACCCTCATCAGACAATCACGTGTCCGCCCACCTCATCATAAATTCAGCCAGGAAAAGAGTAGGCAAAAATGAGAGAGGAGGGGACAACCTAGACAGGTATAAGACATGAGGCCAGCCTCTAGTCTGTGTTCATAGCCTGGGGTTCAATTTCTGATTGAGCTGTGTTCCATTCTTTTTTCCAAACCCCTTGGATCTGAAAGCTGAAACACCTTGTAAGTGTGAAACCTTTCTAAGCATTATCCTTTTTATTTTTATAACTGATTGATGTGTATGTCATAGTCCTTGTTATCATATTTTGTTCATGTAAGCATTGTACCTAATAGTCATATTAAAGTTATCAGTAATACGTTGGTTCTTGTTGTTGCATGGATCCATTTCCTTGAAGGAGTGTATTTTATTTTTGTAGCTGCTACAGAGCAGTGAGATAAGCATTTTTATGTGTTCTTGGAATATCTGTTAGGAATCAGATTCCTTCCGGCTGATTCCTTTTTAATTATTGAAGGTGGTGGCAGCGTGTATTTTTGGGGGGCTGGAGCTGTCTTGTGGTGCGATTTATGCTTGATTCGCTGCATGATTGAGAGGTGAGCGCAAGTGGAGATAAATCTACCCCATTACAGTGGCCCCCAGTCACGTGCTGCTGAGCGTGTTTGTGACAAGCTCCATTGAGAACCAGGTGAGCGTAACCCTTAATTTTCTGTTGGATTGTATATACTGTACACAGTTTTCTTCCAGCAGCTTTTGTAATAAATAAATTATATAGATAGATAGATAGATAGATAGAGAGACTTATTTTATCTGTATTAGCTACCTGCTTAAATTTCTTTAATCTTAAAAAGGGGTTGTCGAGAATAACTGCTTACTGGGGCAGTATGAGGTAAAAAAAAAAAATAGTGATAGTTACCAACAGGTCCCCTACCACTAACTGGTGATCCGCTGTTCTTGATTTTTGGGTTCTGGTTCTGACACACAAGAGTGGCTTGTACTCCATTCACTTACAATAGAGCGCAACCTCTCCTGCGTGTAGTGATGAGAATCCAGAAGTCAAAGATCAGATCGCTGGGGAGCTCTTATCCCACGTGGCCCCTTTAAGTAATTTTGCATTATATTGAGATGAATTTTTTTAGGGCTTCAGAACCAATTACTGGTTTTCAGTAGAGTTATGGTCTCAAATTACAATGTTCATCCTGGAATCAATTAAAAGGTTACTTGAAAAATCACTGCATTGCAATTGCAGAGCCACCCAACCAGATTCTAAGTGACCCTATGCCTCAGAAGAAGCTATAAGATCAAAACTTGAATTGGGCAATGAGCACGACTTCTTGGTAAGATTGTGACCTTGACAACCCTGTGTCTATGTCTTACGCAAGTCTACAATATTTCACCTTTAGAAGCCTTTCTCATCTTTCCTTTCTCTGATAAATAAAGTCTGGAGGACACACTCATCCCTGTAGCAACTGGGATTCATAATATGTGAATTCACTTTGTAATATCCAACTGAAAGGATTTTGTGGGTTTTTATTTATACTTCAGGATGCTCATTTTTGTTTGCGAAGTTGTGCCTATCGGAGAGCAATTTTGTAAGACAAAGCCAGAAAAAGATCAAGTAGGACTGAAAAGTAGATACCCTTCCTTTATATTTCATAGTCCTCTTGAACCCACTCCTTGATGTGACTCAAAAAACTGCCAAAAAGGTTGCACCTAAAACTGCATGTGCGTTTCCAAACCTATGCATTTACAGCAGGCAGTGTTTGACTAAGCTGCCTAGGGTCCACCAGTGGAATTTCATTTTATGAACCCACCTGTAGAGTTGATTATGAGGCCCACCAGGGGAGTGGATTCTGGTTGAGCACCCTATAGTACTGTACATGTATTTTATACTCTGTCTCTTTCTCTCTGCTTCTCCCAAGGATATATATGCAGTTTAAAAGAAACTCCAGGTATGCCATGCTCAGGGGCCCACCAGAAGGTTTCTCCTGTTCCCATGTGGGACAGTCTGAGCCTAACTGCAGGACAAAAAGATTTTAAAGTACAGGTTATTACAGATACAGTGATACTATGTTTGATTTTTTTTCCATTTTGTCCAATAATAAAACACTGTAGAAGGGGAAAATAATTTTCTTAAATTTTTTTGCTTAGCATATCTTTTAAGTTCCTTTATATATGGGACTTGATCATGCTATACTTTGACCGCTAAGATGCACTGTAGTGCTGCTGTATTGCAATGTATAGTGTAGGCTCATTCACATATTCCAATTTATCATATACAAGAAGAGTAGCTTCCAATATGCATATTAAACGGAGGCTGTGATGGATATCAAGCAGTGGCATCTGTCACGCATAAACTTATTTGGCATTTGTTAAACGGATATATTTTTACAAGATTTAATATATAAATTAACAGTCTACTACGCTATTTTGTATTCCATTTTTGCAGTTTACCGACATATAAATGCCTGACAGAGACTAAAATTAGATCATAATAAAGCCTTTGGAAATATGGATCCAAGAAGTGTTTGGAATAGGTAAAAGGAGTAAAAAAAGCCAGCAGGTATTTTAATGCAAATTCTTGTTTTGCGCACAAGATAAAGAAGAAACAACAGTAAGGCCACCAGCAATGAAAGAAATTGAAATTCAAGGTCTTATGCGCCTCAACCAAACAACTGGAATTTTATGTGTGATGTATTAAGCTGCTATGAGATCTGGTATCCAGGAAGAATTGAACCTTAGAAGTGAGAACTAGAATTGATCAGGATAATCTAAAGGGTCACCTTGTGAGAGGAGGACATTTTGTCTAGAATCACATCTACTACTTGTATGAGGCAGTGGATATTTCCAGCTTCACAGGACAGACTATCAAGGAATTACTTGTTATCCCAGAATAGTCATGAATTTCTAAAATGTCTACTTTACATTTCTCAACAGAGAGCTTGAACCAGCAAGCCCTTCCCATAAGGTGTTCTGCAATACACCCCGCAAATATGGTAATTCATAGCGCTCAGTGAGAGCAATGATTACCTGCCGGCTTCCTCGGCGCGTATCATGCGCCGGGAGAAACAACTGACTTGTCACTTCTTCGTTTACACGCTGGGGAAATGTCAGTGTGAGCGCTTCAGAAGTAGGCGCTGGCAAGCTCCTCTTCTGAAGCAGCTCTTATTTCTGCACGCACTATATGCGCCGCTATATGCCTGCAAAAAGTCTGCTGCTTCAGAAGTCACGCTGCAATACGCCTTGTGAACATACCCTAACATTTCATTGTTCAAATCAGTTCCGTAGCTAAAAGAGCTGATGTGTCACTGGATGGTATATTGTCCTACTGTGGAGTTGCCCTATCTGACAAGAACATACAACTACAACTTTAAAGGGGACCTGTCGGGTGGTTTATGCACCCTTATTTGAGAACAGGATGTGATAGAGGAAGGGAAGTTGAGCTCTGTGATATATAGGTTTATATGATTTGATGCTGTATTTCAGGGCAAAAAGCAGAGAAAAGCTGTGAAAGTACTGCTGACTCCACCCACATACAGTGATTGACAGTTTGCTCTGTACATACACTGATACAAGAAAAGCTGTCAATCACTGTATGTGGGCAGAGTAAACAGGACCTCCATTATCTCCTATGAAGTCTGGTCAGGACAGTCTCTGCTTTTTACTCAGAAATCCTGCTCCAAATCCAAGCCTCTATATCACAGAGCTCAGGTTCTCTCCCTCTATCATATCCTGCTCTCAAATAGGGCAGCATAAACTACCCAACAGGTTCACATTAAAATACTTAATATATTGATAAAAGAATTGCCTCCATTACTTTCTGATGTAATAGGGTGAAAAGGGCAAAGACAAATCAGACCTGCAGGTAGTTCCTTAATTGGGTAGTAAAAATGAGTTACAGACATCTCTGTAGTGTACCAGAAACACGTTAGTCCCTCTATGTATACAGCACTGTGACAACTTGAGAGGTCAGTTAGCTCTTGGGATCATCATCTTCTGCCTCAAGATGTTAGGCTATGTCTACACTGCATCGGACAAAAAACAGCCCAAAAGCGGACGTTTTTTTCTTTGATGCAGGGCCGCGTTCTTTGTACAAAAACCACGGTTGGTTCTTGTTTTTCTGATGTTGCCCATACAATTGTATTGTATGGGAAGACGGCAAGAAAACGAGAAGCGGCGGCCTATTATACAGCATGTTGTATAATACGCCGCTAATGAAAGACGAGCAGAGAAAAGACGAGCTGTGTAGACTGCAGCTTGTCTTTTCCATTGCCATCTATGGTGCCACAGGAACGATCGTATCTTCGGCACTTTTGAAAAACGAAAAGCGCCGAAGATACGATCGTTTTCCTAAGCAGTGTAGACAGCCATTGGCACACAAAGAAATTCTAATTCAACACAACGTTATTCCCTTTACACTTTGGGACAGCTTTACATTTGAGTTTGTTACAACTTAGAATAAGACCTAGTCCTAAACACCTAACTAAACTTCACAAGTGCCCTTTAATAACAAGAACCTGTGCCCACCAGCTTAAACAACCGTTTATACCAGAACTTCTCTTTTCTCTGCATCCACATGCCTTGGCATTGCCCATATCTTTCAGACCTGAAACCTAGAATGATGAGATGACACCTCTCTTCACGAGCTCTCCTAGATGGGTCATAATGAGCATAACTAGATCAGTACACAGGCTGTACTGCATGGAGCTAATAAAATGGGATCCTCCCTCCCCACTTGCAACCATGCCCTTTACCTGGGTTCTAGACACAACCCTATGTATGAACAACTCAGCAGCTGGACATAAGACATTGGTCATAGGTGATTCAACAGAACTATCAACAAACCAAGTTTTTGTGATACTGACTTGCACTTCTCAAAGGACCACAAAGTGATGGCACTTTTATAAATTGGCGACAATAAATTGCCATTTCTAAACAGCTTCAGGGGTGTTTCTGGGTTAAACAAGGTCAAGTATGGAATGTCCAGCAATTTGAGATTCAAATGTTGGAAAGTATGCTTGTAGGATACATCAAAAAACGTATTGACCACCATTGTTGACACTAATTGTGGCTATTATTGGACGGTCACCCAGTATCTGTCATAAACAACCAAAATAATTCAGAAATAATGGAATACAAAAGTAAGAAAATTCCACCAAGATGATAACACAAACAATAAGCTCTTTAATAGAGCATTTCCTCATTTGTCATGATACTGCATGGCTTTATACATATAGCAGAGTTGTGTGCATGAAGTCTGTAGGGTAGATGAGACAAAAATTGAACTCTCTGGCATTTACTCAACTTGCCGTGTTTGGAGGAAGAGAAATGCTGCCAAAGAACACCGTCCCCACTGTTATGGAGGTGGAAACATTATGTTTTGGGGATGTTTTTCTGCTAAGGGCACAGGACTACTTCACTGTCTCAATGGGAGAATGGATGGAGCCATGTACCGTAACCTCCTTCCCTCCACCAGGACATAAAAATGGGTCATGGCTGGGTCTTCCAGCAAGACAATGACCCAAAACATACAGCCAAGGTAACAAAGGAGTGGCTCAAAAAGAAGCACATTAAGGTCATGGAGTGGCCTAGCCAGTTTCCAGCCCTTAATCCCATAGAAAACTGATGGAGGGAGTTGAAGCTCTGAGTTGACAAGCGACATCCTCAAAATCTTAATGATTTAGAGATGATCCGCAAAGAGGAATGGACTAAAATTCCTCCTGACATGTGCGCAAACCTCATCAACTACAAAAATGTTTCACTGCTGTGCTTGCCAACAAGGGTTTTGCCACCAAGTATTAAGTCTTGTTTCCCCGAAAAGGGTCAAATACTTATTTCTCTCAGCATAATGCAAATAAATTTTATAATTTATACAATGTGATTTTATGGATTTTATTTTTGATATTCTTGTATCTCTCAATGTTAAAATTAACCTACCTAAGTTTACTCTTTGTCAATGAGTAAACTTACACAATCAAATAATTATTTCCTTCACTGTAAACCCATAAAGCTTTACGGGTCCGGTATTACATCTTTGTACAACTTACAACCCTAATAAAGCCATATCCAAGAAGGTCTAATGACTACTGAATAAATAGAAAGGCTTCCTAGCAACTTCAAATACAATGAAATTTGCTTGCAAACCAGTCATTCTTAAAAGGGGTTTATCATGTCAGGCATTTATGGCACAGCTTTACGATATGCCACAAATGTCATAAAGGTGCAGGTCCCAGAGGTGGCTTATCTTGAGAACAGACCCCCAAAACCCCTGGCTCAGAGAATAGAGACGTGGCCACACTGGTGCAATTACTCTCCATTAATTTCAATAGAAGTTCTGAGAACAGTTGCGTTCTGTAAGCGCTGCCACTTGTCCATTCTGAGCTGGGAGTTTAAGGGGGCCTGTTTTCAAGATGTGGGTCCCAGAGGTGGGACCTGCATCTGACATCGATATGCCATCAATGTCTTAGATGATAAAACCCCTCTAGTGCTAATAAATCCTCAAAATATTCAGATCTTTATAGTAGCAATTACATTTATTTCACGTTCTGGATGAGATTATCCTTGTCCTTGCTTCTGATGAAAAAGGTTTTTTTTGCATATATACAGTTAAAGATAATTTCCAAATAAACTCAGAGGACATTTCAAATATAATCTTTATGACCTAGAAAACATTCACATCTGGATATAATAGCAAAGCATTGACCTGTCACTAATTAACTGAATTGTCTCATCTAGGGGCATGTTCACACTGAGGATTTTCCCAAAGTTATGGAAAGATTCAGATTTTAGATGTGTGCTCTTAATGAAACTAATCATTAAAAAAAGTGAGATGTCTTCTTTTTCTCCATGATTCAGATTTTAAATTTTTTGTTGGGAAATTCTATGTCATCTGTGGTGGCAGATTTGCCATTTAAAACAAGGGGACGCAGATTACAATTGGAGTTGGACACGGATTCAACATCAAATTCTACATCAGAATCCGACATAAACTAAGCAGAGACCAAAAGAAGAAAACAAAACACAACAACCGCGTTTCAGTTGATGCTTAAAGGAGACACTGTGCTGGCTCACATCAATGCAACCTAAACCTTTGTTAAAGCCCCATTCACTAATGTTGTCCTATACTTTGTAGTGGAATTTTGAAGCAGTTTCCGCAACAAATCTGCTATGTGCAGTGGCATAGCTAACAGAGGATGGGGTGGTCAGGCAAAGCCGGTATCATAGTCCAGCACAAATTCAAATTATCCCAGACCACCGGGAAAGTTGGCAAGTTGGCGCTGTGCACGGCACTGGAATGGTGTGAGGCTTTGCTCTCACCATCCGTAGCTCAAATATACAATCAGGTTCCTGCTGCAGTGGCTGGGAACGAAGCTAGCTCCGATCCCTGCCATTTAACCACCTAGATTAGGGGTGACAAATCTGGCTCCGCAGTGTAATTATTTTTAATCCATGTGTAACGGCCAGGCAGTGTACAGAGGAGAAGAAGAAGAAGCCAGGAAATGTCATTAGACTGCTCTCACATGGTCCCTACCCTATGCACAAAGTAGAGAAGGGACCACATGACCACTGATAAGATAAGAAGAACTCACAGGGAGAAATGAGGATCCAGAGTCTCAATACTTAACTCTTCCAGCTCCCTCTTAGCCCCAGTATCTCTGCAAGCTGAAGGGTACGCCAAACAAAGACTCTGCACCGTGCAGCAGATAATAAGCACTGTGAGGACCACAGGATATATAAAGTTAACTGTCTACAGTCAGTGCAAATAAAGTAAGTACCAGACTGTTTCTCTCACACTAATGGCGCGATCACACGGCTTAGGACAAATACCGGCCGGTTTGCCGGCCGGTATTTGTCCTGTTTTGCGCCCGTCCCCAGGGGCCGAGCGGGGGCGGCTTTTCTCTGGGGATGAGCGGAGAAGAGCCCTCCCCCCTCCCATTGAGAAGCACATATTCCGTCCGAAAACCGGACGGAAAATGGTGCTTGCTCATTGTTTTGCCGCCGTGCGGTATACCCGTGGAGTGGGGACTGCTGCACGGGTTTTCGATAGAGCACAATTGTGCTCATTTTCGGCCAGGTTTTTCAGGCGGTCTGAAAACCCCAAAACCCGGGTGAAAAAACGGGGCCCAAAATCCCATGCCGTGGGGACATGCCCTAAGAGTGTACCAGAACATAAGGCTGGGGGGAGAGGGGATAAAAGCACTTGAGGGAAAAGACAGGGTTCTGTCAGGTTTGCCTGTGACTTTGTCCATGGTTTTAACTTTGGTCCACTGTTTGACACCTCTACCCTAGATGCCACAGATGCTACTGACCACTGCATCTAGGAAATTAAGGAGGCTCCCTCTGTCACCCATGGGCAGGACTGGGACAAGGTATTCTGGTGCCCTGGGCAAATAAGGCATATAGCACCCTTCCATTGGAAAATTCAGCCCACTCCATACCTCTTTGCTCTGCTTTTCTGCCTGGGATGAAGTGGCGTTCTAGGCGGTCACCTATTGTATTCCCCCTGCCCAAAGGGGATTTTTGCAATTTTTGGGG